>JARJLF010002178.1:0-47679 GCA_029378395.1 Mycena leptocephala
GGGGACCTGCGGTCCGCAGCGGAAGTGCTTACGAGCGCGGTCGAACAACAGTGCCAAGACATGTGGGGTGTAGTACAACGAAAGGCCGTTTGCGGCAAGGGCGGCTGCGTGTGCATTAGCAGCTTCTGAGGACTTCTTCGATGGTGATTTTTTTCGTACCTGTTGAGGATGAGAACCGAATTTTTGGGCTAAAACCGACTACCAGAAGCATAAGAAGTCGCTCGGGGAGACTGGATTTGGGCTCGTGGTGGAGGACAGGGAGGAAGAGCTCTATGGAGACCCACAAAACGTTTGGGGTGCGTCTTTCGACCGTCCACTTCCATATCCATTCTCAATCTGCTGCAGAGAAGATCCAGGAGGACTTGACCTGGTTCAAGCGCATGCATGCCCTCCTAGACGGCAGCCCCGTCCACGACACGGATGCCTGCACCAACAGCAACGACTCGCTTGACAGCAAACTCTTCGGGAAAGGCCTTGTGCGTATCTGTCGCTCGCCTCACCCTACCCTGCTCACACTCCCCCCTAGGACGCTGAGATGGCTCAAGACGATGGAGGCTCGATCATCGCCATTTCTGACGACGCTGATGTCTGCTCCACCGCTGACCTCGATGTCGACTTGACCCTCACCGACGCGGGAGCAGCACCAGCGAGCGACGTCCCTCCGACCATGAAGGCTGGGAAGGCTACAGCGAAGACCGAGAAGACAAGTGCTGGTGCGAAGCCTGCTGCTGTCGCAAAGCCAGTCCCCAAGCCAACCGAAATAACGTAAAAATCGCCAATGTCCGGGAATGCTTTCCCCGGCTCTCCCTCCTCTTCGCTGGCGCTGCCTTTTCCGCTGGAACGGGGCCCTTTCGCTGGCGCTGGCCTTTTGCAGACCTTCATTTAATTTCTTTCCTCAATTTGTTCTCTGCTCCTTCTAAACTTCCAGCACGATTCGCAGCCCGTTGACTATTGCAGAGCCCCACTGCGTGGAGCTTCCGCTCGGTTGGAAATCGTGCTGTGAGTTCGTCAGGAGTAGTTCAAAATTTTCGAGACGTAGACAGCATGTTTTTTTTTTCTTTTTTCTTTTCCTGATGGACCAAATAATTACAGTAGTTCTTGCGGGCGCCGGCCCGGACGGCTGGGGTTTTCAACCCGGATTAACCCGACATTTTCAGCACATTGATGACATCAGAGGCGGTTGATGCGCCCGCCCTTGATCGAGCCGGCAGCTTTGTCCCTGTTTGTTCCACCATTCTGCGCACACCATCCCATTTCAGAGTTGATTCTGGAGGAATCCAGTTCCCTTCCTCCCTTCAATTGCATCAGGAAAAACCCCTTTTGCGAATTGTTCACATTTTGTTGACATTTCTTCAGAATTTTGAAATGGTGCAAATTGTTAGCAATTGTTAAGCAATTGGTTCACTTTTGCCGACCATTGTTGGCAAAAGTTGATATTTGATTGCATTTGATTAGAATCAGTGATTGTGTACTTCGGATCAGAGCGCCATTTGGTTACCCTTTCTTGAATCATATCCTCCGGAAGACATTAAACTCAATAGGGCCAAGGAATCGATCGCCGACGAGAAACCTTCAGAACACGAGCATAGTAATTGCAGGGCAGTGAGTTGAAGGATGGAATTGGTACTTGGGCTTTGGGGCCATTGCTTCGCATGGCAGACCGAGTCTGTTTCAAGATGAAATGTTTACGGATGTACTTCTCGCCACATACACATGTACGCCAAAGTCAATCTCACGATCAAAGGCTTTGTGAAGAAGGCAAGGACCCTGTAAGACTTGGAATGCCTTGGCATGCGGCAATTGCTTCGGCAGCAGTCAAAACCCGGACTTCCAATTAAGGTTTCTGAAAACCCGCTTTCTCAATACAGTTGTCCCAAGGGTTCATATACGAGGAATCATCCTTGGTTCCGTGTTGGAGCTTTTGATTTTTGAACTGAGCTCGGGCACACCAAGTGATATTTTGAAAAACAAATATTGAAAAGAAACTCAAGACTGCCCGAAACTCTGGTCCAAAATTGGCTCATCGCTGAGGACAAGTACGGTGCCACAATGCATGCCCCCAACAGAAGGCTTGCAACGTTGTTGCCCGTTCGGGATGTCAAGCACAGGTGGAACTACACGGAGGCAATGATCGCTCGTGCAAGGCTCCTGCGCCTGGTAAGCGGCCACTTTTTTTATGTTGGAGTATCTGATGCTGGTCAGGCTGTTGACCGCTGGGTGCTTGATCATGCTGAGCTGCAAGCGCTATTCCTGATGGAAAAGGAGTGGGCGACATTCGTCCTCTAGTTGTCACACTATCTGAATGACCGGGACCACACCTGCCCGCGTTCGCCGTCCACTCCTGCTTCATCTCGATGCTGACTTCCTCTCATTCCCACAGCCCATCGACTTCCTTTCCCTCCTCCACCCCGCCGTACACCGCTGCGCATCATCAAGAGCGTGGACCAGCCGGCGAGCATCTTCCTCCACTAGAAGCTCAAGGTGGGTTCTTTCTCCGCTCTTCCCTTCCTCTTTCTCTTCCCCCTTTCCCCCTCCCCACAAGTCCAAGTATGCGTGAATGCTAACGATGCCTTCGTTGCGCAGGTGGCAGGCCCCCAAGAGCGCGCCCGCATCGTCGACGCCATCTGCGCGTGCGGTGAGGAGATGATGATGCATCGGTGCGTCCCCTTCCTTCCCTCGTCTTCCTTTGCGCTATGGTGATCACCCGCCCGCGCTACGCTAGGGTTCGGCAACTGAGCTGCTCAGCGCTGTCTCTAAGTCACCACAGGCCCTGAGGAACGGCGCAAGGTCGTCGCGTGCATGCGGTATGTCATCTGCCCCTCCTATCCTCTTCCCTGTACCACGAATACTGATGTACTCACTGTACAGTGGCCGCATCGACAAGCTGCTACGGATGCCATGTCCTCCTGAAGGCGCTCGACCGCGAGAAGGAGCAGGTTTGCTTGCTGATTGTGTCGGAGCCGCTTCGAGGCGATTCGGCGACGACGCTGGTGACCCAGCATGCGTCGCATGTCTGGAGTAAGGTGAGAATGGTCTTCATTCTTCCTACCTCTATCCTTCGTCGTCCGCTCCTTCATTCGCCCTCGTTCTCTTCTTCGATCCTGTCTCTCTGTTTCTGCCTTGACTCTTATTTTTTATCTATCTTCAAGCTTGACTTTCATGCTCTTGATCATCGTTCCTTCCACCGCTTCGTCTTCCCTTTATTAATTTTGGGCTTTTACTGACAACGTCCTTCATAGATCATGGAGCTCTCGTAGACCTCACCGGCGCCGCCGATCTTCACGTAGTACGTCGTACCTCCTCTTCTCATCGACGCCGATCCTAATACTTCTTCGCTCAGTGTCGACAAGTCCCTCAAGGCACGTGGGCGTGCTTGTATGTCATGAGACTGGATCGCTCGTCGTGCAGGTACGCAATCCCTCTTCCATCTTCCTGATCCTGATCCTGATCCGACCTCTGACTCGCGTTGTCTTCTTTAGCGCGGCTTCGAGAACCTCGAGGAGAGCGCCAAATCGCCGCTGTGTTCGGCGAGGTCGCGAAGAGCCAGTGGGGCTCCTACTGCATCCAGCAGAGTACGTTTTTCCATCTTCTCTGCGAAGAGTCCTATTCTAATCATCATCGATACAGTCCTCGAACACGGGTTGGAGCACCGCCAAATGGCGCCCGAGCACCTCCTCACTGGCCTCCTCGAGTTTGCGACCAACAAGCAGGGCAGCCAGAGTGTAGTCAAGGCACCGAGGAGGGCGGGAAGGAGACGTTTGACCACGTCGTACCGGTACAGCGCATGTCCGAGCCGGCGAAGGGGTACGTTGTCCTTTATTCCTTCCTATCTTTCTTGACACTGGTCCTTTCCGTAGTGCTCGGTGTGCGATGATCGTAGATCCCGCGCTCTCGCTCACGGGGAGCCGGCTGATCGCCTCCGTCCTCCCTACGGTACGCCTCCTTCCACGTGATCTTCTAACCTTCATCTTATGATTCCTGTGCAGGCTGACAAGGACCAGCGCTTTACGACTGCACCCGCGGACACGCTGCGTGGCTGCAAGACAGGTTATTTGGTTCTTGTACGTCCATCCAATCCTGTTTCTATTTTACCCGCTCTCGTGCGTGCTCTTCTACAGCGACCGGATGCGCGCCTACTACGGATACTAAACCTATAATCGCTCATTTCGCTTCGCTTCCGTGACCGATCAAAACTTTGGTACGCTTCCTTTCCTTGTTCATTCATACTCGACGTCGTGCTCATGCTTGTTCTCGTTCGTGGCACCCCTGATATTATTTGTCGATTTCCTTTCCATCACTCTCAAAATTATCAAACGATGCATTATCACCATTATCTGAGTCAGGGAGCGCTTCAGCTTAAAAAGCAGAATAGCCTCACCTAATCGACTCGTAGAAAACAGGAAAAATCTCATAACCGGACCTTACTTCCTCGGCGCGCATACGCACACGCATACTCGCCACTCGGCTTCAATCGCCCACTCGACCGAATAAATCCATCATTATCAAAGCAATCGAGACGCAGTGCGTAAAGTGCCGAGGAAAGTGGCCAGCATATGCCAGAGGGATGTGGCCGTCGAATTTGGAGCGAACGTACTGTTGTTGTTTCATGTTTTCCCACAGTTCAGCATTTCCCAACCGCCGAGTTTCCCCGACGTTCTCCCCGATTCTACTTACTCATTTCTTTACTCAGCCTTACTCAGCAATTCTCTTGTTCTTGCTAGCTGTAGTACATTCTGAATGCTCCTCTGTACAGTATATAAGCTGGCTCTTCAGCCCTACAATATTCATTCTATTCTCTCCTGTTCAATAGTCTAGCTAATGGATATGTGTGTAACAACGACGAACATGATTCAATCAACATATTATCCAGAGTGCCGGAAAAAACCGTAAGTCATAGCGGGCGTTATTTGCTGAAAAGCATGTCCATCTCATAGTAGGCTGCATGCTCCTCAAAATGGTGGATGCCTTTCCGACGGAGGTAGGATTTGATCACCGAGAAAGCCTGCTCAATGGGATCATAGTCGGGGGAGTAGGCCGGGAGATATTCGATGCGAACACCTGAGAAGGATGTCAAGCACACCGTCACATCTTCTTTTCTACGTGTGCTGCACACGTAGAAAAGAAGATAGAAATTCAACTCGTTCATATTCAAGAGCTAGTTCCTCAACCTCGAGACCATGGTGAATGCGTGCATTGCCCATAACCGGCGCGCTTCGCGGGCCTGGGTACGGCGTCTTCAAGGGCATCTGTATCAGAATTTGATTCAGATATATCACAGAGACTGAGCAGGCAAGAATGTACAACGCTATCCCGTAAAAATTCCACGTAGCTTTTGCAGGACAATGAACCCTCAACAACCTTTGCCCCAATAATACCCTTCCCAAGTTCCACTGCCGCCACTCTAGTTAGACGTCGTTTGCGCATGAAGGGCTGAGAGCACTCGACACGTGTCCCAATTACTGAACGGCCAAATATCCGGCTGTATGTGCGATCTTCCTTCGAAACTTCATCAATGCAGACTAGATAGTCCAGGCCTAGCTGGGGATTTGATACATTATGTTATTCTCGAGGAGAACAACGGCGTGATGTATCCAGGCTTCTCGCCAGAACAGCGCATGATACATCATCTGAGAATACGTACCGTTTTGGGTATTTGCCGCGTGCCCGTGCCCGCTCGCCGTTGCCCGCCGCCTGTTGGCGTATGGCGGTGCTTGCCCCGCCCTTCCTATAATGGCAGTTGCGCCCCGCGGTGCATTCACTCAGTTTGAGCATGTGGGACCCTGAACAACATGTAGGAGGGCTCAACTTTGAGTTTGTGAGCCAGGAACAGACCTACCGCACTCACGAATGCAATTGCACGGCTACCAGTTCTGGCGGGGCGGCGGCGGGGAAGGGTGTTTCGCTCTGTGAGAATCTCTCGCCTAACCGCCGTCTCGCAACAATCTGTTGGGTCTGTTGAGAAGATGCCGATGCCGAGGTAAAAATAAAAATAACTGATGGCAGCGATATCACCGGATTTGATTTCCCGAAACCGCGGGTATTTGATGTTGCTTGGCTGTAGCCTCCGTCAGCCGAGTTTGTCCTCAGCTTCCTTCCCTCACCCCTTCGCTGTCCCCGCCCTTCCCATCCCTGCCCTGGCCACTGCCGCCGCCGGTAATCTCTTATGACCCTGCGTCTGAGGCCCTCGCTGGAGCTGCTTGTACTCCGCTGGCCACCACTGCATTGCTTCGTTGACTGCTCCCCCCTGCACCACCACATCCGCTGCCTGAACCACGCCCCTTGCCCGCTTGGCCCTCTACATTCTGCTCCACATGCCGTCGCATAAACATCGCACTCCCTGATCTTCCGTTGCAACTGCTTGCCACTGCTTTTCTTGCTTCCTTGTAGCTGTTCTTTTCTTTATGGCTTCTGGTCGGCCCTGCTGTGCTACTGACCAATCATCCACTTTCTGTTAGCCTCTGTTCTGCCCCATCCATCGCTTTCGCTCCGACGCTCCCTTCGCCGCTAATGCTGTACTTGTTTGCGGCCACCGTACCGTTTGCTTCTCCACACTCCATCTATGCTGCCCACTTCATGCTACTGCAGAAGCAGCGTGTTTGTCAGAGGCATACTGTAAATCACCTCGCCAGCCTCCGGCCCACTCGCTCTTGCTTTTCCCTGTGCCTCGAGCAAGTACCATTGCCCACGAGCACTATAAACATACCACACGCCACACTCCGTACTACTTTTACACCTGCTCCTATCTGTATTGTTAATATTAAACTCCTCATCATACAAAACACGAATTTATTTTGGTGAACAACGCGACAACGCCAAACAACCCGTGAAACGCCACAAAAAAAATCCCAAAAGACTGATGTGATGTTCCACAGAATCCTTCAGACCGGGATTATGGCTGTGGCTGCCGCAGGATCAGCAGCCACCATGTCTCTCCTTGCTTCACCTGTCAGATCCATACTTTGGGAACTGGGTTCAGAACTGATTGTCCGCTTTCAGAGAGCGGCCTCGCAAGGGACTATGCATATTTGTCAGAATTATTGTTGGGACGACCCCTGTGAGACGATATCATTTACGGTTCGAGTCCGGCGTACCTTCCTCGGGTCCAGGATCGCAACGGTCCCTGTAATCTTGCACACCGTGTTTATCCTTCCTCCCGCAATCACTGCGCTCGCCGCGCAAATTGCATCCCACGGTCACTGCTGCTAGCGCACACCGTTATTTATTCATCTCACAATTCGATTCACGGTAGAGGTCCATCCCGCTTCGCCGTCGTCTATCATCGGTGACAACCACCCACCAGATTTATCCCCATGTTCGACATCTTTACTGCCAGACTGGAGCTCTCATGGGAGCCCTTGTGGGGAAACTCACCTTCGGGAATTTGTCTCGGAATTTGGACAGGACTTTGTTGGCAAAAGTCGAATTCACCGTGTTGCGGAGTTCAACACCGTCTTGGTTGATTTTTGAATTCAGGGTAAGCAAATTTATTCCAACTTCTTTCTAGGCGAGGGCGAGCTTCATGCGCTATACAATACACCGGACCGCATTTTGAAGAGCATGACCTCTTCGTCGTCCCATTGCGTCCGTACGGCATGGCGCGGAGTGACCAATGATGCTTCGTTCCGAGGCCCTGTTTCAAAATCGATGCCCCCGACTTCACCCTTTTTTATTGACGATAAGTGTGCGCAACATTGTTAGATGATGCTCTTGCACATTTCCGACCCGCAGGTGCCGAAGGAAATCAAGCCAGACGGCATCGGTGACACGCATTTGCTACATTAAGAGTACCACCGTCGTGAATTATTCATAAATCGTCCAGCCCTTAATGGTGTTGGTGACGCGACCAAGGCTGCGATGGTTTCTTCGCTGATACTTTCTTCGACCTGCCACGGCTCACTATCCTCGTCCAGTTTCTCCTCCGGGTCTTGATCATAAACCGGACCGTTGATTCCTTCTTCATCTTTATGGCGACTTGCAATCGCAGCCGACTGGCAGTTGTGAAAATACTGTATTACCGCCAGGATGTCGTGTACGCGCTGCGAAGCACAAGACAAAAACGATTCAAATGTCTCCGGCCAGTTTCCCGAAACGCATTTGAGATCTGTTTTGACGTTTCTCCATAGTTTAAACAGAAGTAAGATTGATGCGCGATAAAATTGTCGGGGTCATCACGCCGAGGAAGTAGTGGTTTATAAAAATTGGGAGTGTTGTGACCATGGGACCGCACTACGCGCTGGTTTTGTTTATGGGGCCGGATGCATGTGAGAAGGTCACACTAGTGTCCCGTTGGTAGGTGTCCAGAGTCACGCTTTCCCCAAAAATAGCAATTTCTGTGCAGAAAGCTGGCGGAAAGTGAACCACTTAAGGGAATCAAGTTTCTCTGAGCTGCCGCAAATCAGCACGGCACCGCGGGGGTCGGATCGTGTCAGAATCTTATTATGTAATTGTCGGAGTTTGAATCTCGATGCGCAACAAAGGCTTCAGGCAGACATGCATAATTTTCTCAAGAGGGTGACTGGGGGCCTGATACTACCGTATTGCAACACTCCCACCCAAGCGAGATTCCATTTCCGGCACGAGAAAACCGGGGAAGACGCAAGGAACTAATAGCCACCGTTCTTTGTCGAAAGAAGGCGGGAAAAATCCAAAATCACGAATGATGAATGAACAAGACGATGTTTCCGGCGAGTGATGAGTTCGGACGGTGTCGAAGAAGACAAAAAATGTCTGGAGGAGAACGGACAGAGAGGCGGAGTCGGAAAAATCGGAGGATGTCGTGGCCTAGGCGATGTCAAGATCGGAATTTTCAGAGGGATGAATGGCAAAAGAGAACGCGGAAAGGAACTCGAAGCCGGCGAAGGCGAAAGAGTGTGGAAGCGGCCAGAATCATCTGTACGATGAATTCCGAGGGAAGGTGATGTGCTCGATGCAAAACCACGGATGGAAGTATGCGCGGAGCGACGGAAGGGTGAGGTGGGAACATCTGGCGACGGTCGGAAGTGCTTGGCGAGCCATCTCCCACTCAAATCATGTTCCCTATCCCCAAAACTGGCTGGTCAAATCTGAAAGTCGGAAAGACCCAAACAGAATTGATGGCCAAAGCGACAGCAATGCAATGCGAAGATAAAAACAGCCTTCCAGGATATGGCGAGTCGTGCCGCACTCGAGCCGCTGGCTTACAACGGCTTTGGCTCGGCTTCGGCTCAGCCACGGCTCAGCACCAATTAGGATATGCAAAACAACCTTGCTCCTCTGGCATCGGAACTTTTGTATAACGGTTGTGTCCCTTTATTTACTCAAAAATTGGGCGCTACTTTTAGGCCTGAGTTCGAATCTTATTGCAGGATTTTCTTCTAAATATTGCCTTCCTTGGCGGTAGCGCCGTTGCCCACAAGCCAGAGGGTGCCCACTGGAAACCAACAGTTTAACCAACTACAGCAGTGAGATACTTGACCTCCGGTTTGTGGCTGGAAACCAGCATCTGATCGGACACCTGGATTCCACGTTTCGATCGTCTCGACGTGTATAAGGCCATCGGGTCCGTCAGGCTGATCACATTCTACAGCGGACTTCATGCATAGAGCGGACATTTTTCACCGTGTTTCATATATATTTATCGGTTCTTTTGTAGCAGTATATATTCTGTGCTCTCGAGTCGCCTCCCCTCAGACTTCGTTCCACTTGTGTGCGCGAAGACTGAGGTGGGCGACTATCTTACTTACTTGATTACTCGTTATTGATTCGTACCTGGTTACTTGTTATCTAGGTGAATATATGGACCTCGTTCCACTTGTGTGCGTGAAGACTAAGTTACTTGTTATCTAGCTCTCTCACACCTTTGTTGTCTCAATTTTACAGTCAGCACGTGGGCCTGCTGCCACTTTAGGTATCTTTCTTCCTCCAGCACGTTCTCGACACGTTCTTGACACGAATTCTCCTGATACCGCCGTCAACGTTGTGCGGTGCTGATAACGATGAGGAAGCTGACACTTTCCCTCTTCGCCTTGATGAGCATGCTCATCTGTGAGCGGGAGCGGCGCAAGTTGGGACGATCGACCAATGGACGCCACGCCGAAGACCGCATCGACACCCTTGGATCCCTTCCCGACTACCGAGCGCAGCGGCTTCTGATATCGCCGCGCACCATATAATAATAATCCGACGCACTTAAAATGCCAAAAACTCCCATCACTGCCGGCCAGAGGTTGAGAGTTACGGGAATCAGATTGCCCGGTGCCAGCCATGGGGAGCGACTTTCTGGAACTATACGATTTATTGGAGGTGATTAGCCATGGCGCATTCGGGATCGTCAGGAAGGTTCGCCGCAAGAGCGACGGCATGGTGAGATTTTATTTCCCAGTGGTGAATCGAGGCGTTGAAGTCTTTTAAGATCTTCGCGCGCAAGGAATTGAATCTCGAACGAATGGCGGGCGGAGACCGGGAGCAAATAGCTGCTGAAGTGTGAGCACCCCAGGGCTACTCTTGTAGCCTCGCAACATAGGCCACTGACGTCCTCGCAGGAATATTCTGAAAGACTTGCACCACGACCACATTGTCCGCTATGTTCAGCGATAAGTCAACCGCCGGGCCGGCATTCTGTATATCATCATGGAATACTGCGGAGGTGGCGATCTCTCAACCACCATCAAACGGGCTGTGAACACCCATTCCTGAAGGCGCTATTTGGGCTTACTTTATGCAGATCCTATTGGCCCTGAATCACTGCCACAACACCGAAGGACACGAGGAAAGGGCGCAGATTGTGCACCGAGATTTGAAGCCTGAGAATGGTACCTTCTGTGTCTTGGTGCGATATTGGCTTCTGACAGGCGCCCCGATAATGTAGTCTTCCTGGACGGGGCAAACTCCGTCAAACTCGGTGATTTTGGTCTATCCAAGGCTCTTGTTCGAGCAGGCCTTGCTAAAACCTACGTCGGGGTGTGTCTGGTTTCATGATACTTACCAAATAGTTATATATAGCCTGCAGACACCGCACTATATGTCTCCAGAATTGATGCAAGGGAATGTGTACAATTCTAAAACCGATATTTGGTCCTTGGGTTGCCTTATCTATGAGCTTTGTGCTTTGAAACCTCCATTCCATGAGGCAAAAACCGAGGATCAGCTCAGAGCTTTCATACGGCGATTTCTTACAGTACCTCTTTAGGAGGTCGACTGGCTGATTGCTCGGAGATTAGGGACGCCCAAATACCGCCACTCCCCCGCGGCTATTCTCAAGCGTTGGGTGCCGTAATAAAAACCATGCTACACCTCAATGTCCGGCTTGTTTTGTAAAAAGTCTGAGCACACTCACACCTTATTTGTCAGCCCACAATGCGTCCATCAGCGGCACAGCTTCTGAATCACGAACAAATAAAATTTGCACTCAAGGCTTCGGAGACGGAGAAGCGGTATGTTGTCTCTTGTGGACTCCCCTTCCTTTGTGTTGACCAATTGGCTGGTTCCAGACTCAATACCCTCAAGTCCCGTGAATTAGAACTGAACGAGAGGGAAACGCGGATGACCGAAAAGATACAACATATGGACGCTCAAATCCATCTTCTCCAAACACAACTCCATGACTGCCAGTCTGAGCTCCATTACGCACAGCTTCAGATACAATTCCACCCAGGGGCTATCCAGGAAGCAGTGAATAATCGCGAGGAGGAATTGCGCGCTCTTGTTTTCCGACGCGAAGAGGAAGTTGGGAGATCGATTCAGATGAGGGAGGAAGAAATCATGAATGCTTTACGGCAGCGTGAAGGCGAATTGCTTGATGCATGGAGCAAGCGTGAAGAAGAGATGCGTGAAATCCTGGGGAGGGAGCTCGAAGCCAGAGAACAGACCTTCCAGCTCAGGGATCATGATCTTCAACAGTGGGAGCTTGCTGTCGCAATGGAAGAGGAAAGACTGGCTGCTACCAAAGTATTGTTGAAAGAAAAGTCCAGAAAAATGGGCGAGACAGGTCTGTTCCGTCACCAGAAGGCCCGCAGCTTAATCATCAAGCCATTCTTAAACTTGCATCAGCGCCGAAGGTATCCGCAAGGAGGCCCATTCATATCCCCCAAATTGCCCTCTCGAGCCCACGTGCGTGCGCCGAGGGCCAACTCACTCCAATGGAAGGTGTTGTGTTGACAACAACGGGCGAGGAAATTGCAACGCCGTACCCCGCGGACCTGGCGCGGACTTTCGATTTGGGGAAGTTCGAAGAGGATGTCAACGAGGATGATGTCGAATTCATAAGCAATCGTCGAAATGGGAACCGAAAAATCCCAAATGCGGCACTGGACACCGGCGAGGGACAGCGATACCTGCGGCCGGCAACTCAGGCGATTGGGGGCGAGGTACGCGACAAGAAGAAGAAATCTGCGCAGCCAGGTCACCGGACCAACAAGGAGAAAGCCGATTTGAAGGATGCCGCAGAGATTGAGGAAATTAATAAGTGCACACCAATCTTCGAGATTTCGAAGTTCACCAGGCCAGCAGCGCTGAATAAGATACTCAAGAAAGATCTCGAGCTTCAATACAAATGGCACCGTCTCCGAGAGCTGGAGGCTGACGACGATACTCAAATTCCGCCATTATTCAAAATGACAAAGAAGGAGTTGGCGAATGTGATAGTACCTGCGTTAGAACGTTGGTTGGCTCGAGTCGGGAGAGAAGAAGTACCCGTCGAATAAAGACCGTCACCTCCCATCTGACGGCTCATCAACCCACCTGTTGTTGATATTACTTGGCGTCGTGCTCGACTGGGCGGATTACGGTCGGGACTCAACGAAGTGGTTAAATCGAGCGCAAGAACCCAAGAATCGGAGTAAAATACAACCTGTAATTTCAGCGGCATGTCAGCCTAGGGATTCAAACTCCGACAGAACTTCCAATATTCTATGTCTCTTGTAAAATTTCAACCTGTGATTTTCCTCTACGACGGGGCCACATATATAGGTCTGCAGGCCAAGCCTGGAGAGAATCCGTGGTGTCAAACCCGAGTCATATGAGATTTCGAACGAACATCAAAAGTGGCACAATATTTTGCGTGCTTCTCCATGGAATTCTCATCAGCTTTTGGGGATATCATAACAGAGAGTCACAGCTTTTTAATGCACTTACAGTAAGGTGGGGCTCATCCATCAGCAACCCACCTCACGTGATCCGTCCATTTTGGGACACATTACCTCAAGCACATCAGACAGAATTTACATACGAAGAACTCTTGATATAGACATGTAGTTATCCGATCTAAAATTTGGGCTTATAACCTTTCGGTGATCCCAAGTTATAAACCGATCATTCCCGGCACTCGCGTGGTCCACAACACGGACAACGAGTCTACCAAAGACAAACAGGTAGGAACATATGGGTGGTTATCCATATGTAAACCTACAAGATCCCAACGGAGCACACACAAATTTCAGTATGCACTTGGTGTGTGTGGCGGTAAGTGTTTCCGAATCTATAATTATTTTTGAATAACTTTGTTAACAACCTCGGGCCCGAAGACGACCGTGACCGTTTATTTGCGACAATACGCTTTGCGAGAAATCATCAGACCCTTCAAAAAAGCCAGATAGGGGCTTTTTTGATGCCATCAATACTAATCCCAATCCCCGAAGCGCTTATGAAAATTGGGGAAAGTCATCAGTGAAAGGGTGGTGCTGTGCCAACCTCACTATAGAACTGAAGGCGACAAAAACTGATGCAACGACGCTCTGGGATTCCAAGGGTTGGTAGACTCTGCCGACACCTTAACCGGGTCGTGGCGAGCAGGACTAGATTCCGTCTTTGGTTTCTGACAACTTTGTTCTGAGCTCACAATCGCCGTCAGAAAGTGCTCATTTTCACCAAAAACAGGCCAAAATCAGCAAAAATTGCAAGCTCAAAACACATTGTATTGACATGATGTGCTCAGAATAGTACTGGGTATCATCTCCCACGGCTAAAGAGGAAAAGTAGTTTCGTTTCATGTTTGCCGGGTCACTTTGCGGCATTGAAATGGCTCTCCATATCAAGTCACGCTTTTTGAGGGGCGTGGGAAAACGGCTGGCACTGCCACACTCAATATGGAGAGTTTAGTGACCTCTGGTTTGACGAGCAGAGCAGCTCGGCCAATTTCAAATAGTCAGGTCTACTCAGAATAGTGCTGGGTATCATCTGTCACTTTGCAGCATTAAAATGGCTCTCCATATCAAGTCACGCTTTTCGAGGGGCGTGGGAAAACGGCTGTATATGGATAAGGAACCACTTGACGTATTTAAGGTTTGGTCGTCAAATTTCAATTGTGGATCCCTGTGAGCAAGAATATCCCAGCCACACCGGGGGCAAACACCAGGGCACCTGAAAAGTAAGTGTGTTTAACGCACTGACTCGGCACCCGGTAACGCAGCTTTGGGCGGACAAAGGGGGGCTTTGACGGCTTGCGGGGGCCCAACAAGGCTCCTCTTTGTCTTCCCGCAACACGGTTGTCAGCCGCGTTGCCGGGTGCCGAGTAAGTGCGTAAAATGCACTTACCTCTCAGGTGTGTCGGCTTTTGCCCCCGATGTCGCCGATGGGCACCCGATAGCACTGCAAATTATATTGAGCTATTTCAGCGGTCTTTGGGTGCTCCCAGACTTGGGAAACTCACTCTCGTTACTCCGGGCTGACACGGACAAAATGTGTTCTTCGTGCTACATATACGCGTCTACGCAAGGTTTGAACTGCAATTGTCGTCCGCCCGGTCTGACTTCCGTTGAACATTTGGCTCAATTATGTAGTCGTGCAGGAGGAAACACATCCCGCCAAACGATTAATTTACCGCCAAAATGAATGGGTGCTTCCATTGGCAACAGCAAGGTTGAGACCGAACCTAAGTAATTTTCTATGAATCTCCCACAAAACCAATTTGAGCGGAGTTCAACATCTGTGGCTGCTTTGTGCAACAATTTGGGGCCCTAGAAGTAGTGAAAATGTCTGGCTGGTTCGTCAAAAATTGCTATTTTTGGTAGCCATAAGTCACTATATGACTTTTGCGCAACCTGGGTATTGTTCAGCAGAGTGGAAAGTCAGGTGAAACTTACACTATATCCTTGTAGTATTACTTCATATAATCTACGCAATGGCTTCAGCAATACTCCTTCAATAGGTCGGCCGTGTTGGCCGAGGCATGAGAATGTGTGCCGAGTCCCGGCATCTGGATGAAACTCAATACGGCATTGGCAACGGCAGCATTACTCGGCATCGGCAACTGGTAGTCTCCGTCCCCATCCCCTATGCTACATACTACGCTCCTATCGCCTCCGACGCTACCACACTACCTCCTACACTACGCCCCCGCCTGTCCCATGCTACTCCCACCCCGCCGTCCCCACGCCCTGCACGTCTTCGGCCCGCACCGCGCTCAACGTCGCCACCGTGCTTATCGCCGCCTTGGGTTCGTCGCTGCGCTCATCCACACCGCCGCCGTTCCCTAGACTCGTTACCAGTCTGCCCTACAACGGCAAATCTTAGGGCAAGCACTATGCTGTAGGCAGACTGGTACAACTCGGACCGATCCAAAGGGCCGTGCCCGGAGTTTGAAAATTTTCATTTCTTGTGCCCTGGCTTCAAATCTCAATATTTTTCTTTGATCAAAGCTAGAGGTCCTTATGAAGTTCCCTCAGCTTAAATTCTGTCTCCTCAGAATTTTCATTCCTCTGCTTGGGTGTGTCAAACATGCAGGGCTATTTTAATAGAGAAAGTCACTGTTCGGACCGAGATCACCGAAGATAACTTTGACGGCATGATCGGCAACACTCAAGAATTTCAAACTCCGGGCGCAGCCCTTTGACATGTCCCGAGTTGTACCAGTCTGCCTACGGCATAGTGCTCGCACTCAGATTTGCCGTAGTGCAGACTGGTCACGAGTCTAGCCGTTCCCATCCGCACCACCGACGGCCCGCCCTGCGCTCAATGCCGCCGCCGCGCTCATCCACGCCGACGCTGCGTTCATCCATACCTTCGCCTTCTCGTCGAATACCCTCCCCGGTCTACTCCATCCGTCTTCCTCTCCCTCCTCCAAGGTCTGTTCCTCCCTCTGATGACCTGATGCCCTGGCCGTCGCTATGGTCTCCCCCACGCATCCGCTAGCTACCCCGTTGCGACTCTCCTGCATCACAGCCCTACTGCATGGGCAGAGGACCCGCCCTTCGCCGTGCGCTCCGTACGTTTTGGGTGCGTTTTTTTACCTTCTTCTTTCCTCCTCCCCAATATATCTATCCCCTTCTTCCCCCCTTTTCTCTTTGCCTTCCTTTTGCACGTGCATCCCCTCTCAAATTTCGATGCGGTCCCTTTCCTCTTTCACCCCCGACTGAGTCTTTCTTTTTGCATTGAATACACACGTGTATGTACATTACCTTTAATTTCATGACTCCATCGGTCTGCCTATCCTTTCAGTGAGCGAAAACGAGTCCTTCGAGAAAAAAAAGGCGGAAAATTCAAAAGAGACTGATCGGCAGATGTCTCGGCCGACCCTTTCTGTAAAGGTGAGTTATTCGCGAGGTACGACGACTTTAGTAGCATTCTGGAGTAGGCTGTTCAACATACTAAGTGCGCGAGCTTGTCTATTGCCCAATCCTTTACTCATTCACTCACTCGACTTACAACTGAAGGCCGTTGAGGGCCACGGCGCGTGTTTCTAATCCGAAACTATGGATGTAGCTTGTGGTATGTTCATGTATTTCGTCCTTGACTGACGGCCGATTCCTTGCTCAGATACCTGCTCCGATGTTCGTTAGGGTGGTGCGAGATCGTATGTACTTTGGAGCCCGTTACAATCGACAGATACTTCGAGGTTAGTAATATTCGCTTCATTTCGCTTCATTTTCCTCACTGATTTTGCTTGGTTAGGTCTTGGCCTACTACTCTCACTGAACGCCGATACGCCCCTATTATGCTAGTATATCGCAAGGTACGTCCCTTTCACTCACCTTCCGATCCATCTTCGCATTGCCAATTTGTCTTCCCTTGCAACTCAGCTTCGACTCGTCCTAGATATGCACTCGAAGGCAAGTCAGCTTTCGGTTTCCTCCACTTCATACTTGCACCTTGGCCTGATACGCTCTTCGAAAGCTCGAACGTCGTCACTATGCTAATACATCACCAGGTGTTCATCTCGACTGCATTGGATCCCAACCTCGTATACTGAAGCTACTTTTCTTACCACTCAGGTTTCGGACGCTGTTTCAATGGTCCGGGATCATGAAACCATGCCCGTATGCCCCGAGATGCACTCGTTGGATTTACCCTGTCCAACTGACCGCAGTGTTACTGAGTCTCACGAACGCAACCCGTGGACTTAAGTACAATCAAGTCTTGCCTTCGCCGGTTGAGTAGGTGTGCCAGAAATCTGTTCATTCATCCATTCATCCACCTACTGACTTCACTTTGTAGTCAGTGACCGCTGTGTCCATGCCTTCACAATTTATCATTCATTGAACTATACCCAATTTCTTCGATGGAGGTTCGACGTTCGCCAGGTATGTAAATGATCAACGAATTGCCTCATCTCTGACTCGTTAACTTTTGCCATTAGCACCGAGAGAAACTCATGGACATGGTCGGTGGGTGTTTGAGTCATTGCAGCTTTGGCCGAGGCAGACTGCACCTCAGGTTCTTGATCTCGTCGTGCTTACCTGAGTTCATTCAAACAGGTGCAACTCTTTGCTATCCTTGCCAGTGTTCCAAAAGCTTACCAGTCTTCCCAGTCTTTTCCCTTCCTTCTCAAGCCGATGCCGTTGCGTTCAACTTTAGCTCATGATCCATAACCCTCTGTGTTGGCTGCAACTCTTGTATTCCCTCGTCTCCCCTACACAAGGTCTGTCCC
Organism: Mycena leptocephala; assembly: GCA_029378395.1. Taxonomy (NCBI): domain Eukaryota; kingdom Fungi; phylum Basidiomycota; class Agaricomycetes; order Agaricales; family Mycenaceae; genus Mycena; species Mycena leptocephala. Next base: position 17,840 of record JARJLF010002178.1, read on the forward strand.
TATACCCCTAGTTTCGACCTTTCTCTCGAAAACATCTCCGCTGACGTTTGTCCCCAAAAAATCAGGGAAACACCATATCTTCCATTTGGCCCGCAAGCGCCGCGCGACAATGGCGTCGTTTCGCATGCGTACGAGGAATCCAGGGCGCATAAGATGAAACCACGCGGCATTCTGCCGGGAAGGTGCGTGAATCTGCCTACATTTCATCTACCCATTCCGCCCTCTCGCTTTCTCCTCTACTTTATGTTCTAACTATCCAGTCCACCCCCACAGAGCCTCCCCACCGCACATCGCTGTGTCCGGGCCATCGTCGCGCCTCCCAGCGCCTACACCGTAAGGCCGTACCGCGCAGCGAGTCAAATGGACTTGAATTCGTCGTCCTTTCGCCGTACCCCATCGCACGACATTATAAGGTCTTCATGAGTCTAAGTGTGCGTACTTCTCCTTCTATTGTTAGTACGTTACTCACGGGCTCCTCCTTTTTTTTTTGAATCCACAGGTCGAGGACTTGGCTTATCGTTTGTCTGAATGCAGGTGCTCGTTGTACACTGTTCAAAGGCGGGCGGAGGAGCGAGGTGGATGTATTTGCGGTGCGTCGAGCGTTAGCGCGTGTAATGTTCTTGCGCTGATTTTGTGTGCTTCCCCAGTTCCAGTCCCCCACCCACCGTGCGTGTCCCTTCCGCCGCCTCGCTTCATGGTGCTGCAGCACCCCTTCTCGCATTCCCTGGGGACTACTGCGTCTGCCTATTTGCGCCGCACCCGTTCTGCGTAGACGAGAATCCTCGTTTACTGTGTGTACGCAGATTGCCTACCTGCGCTGCGAACCCACTTTGCGAGCATCGTATGTGCCTTTTTACTCCCATCGATCTTTGCTGATCACCTTGTAGGTATTCCATCCACTTCTTTGGCGTCTTCCCCATCAGAATACACGACAGCGTATCTACCGCCATCCACACCGCTTTCTCTCATACCGGCGCGTTCTCAATTCATGGTGTCGTACCTGTGACACGTCTCACCAACGATAGGTACGAATTTAATCGTCTTTCATCTCACCCTCATTCATTGATCTGTCCAACAGGCGCTCCTTCCTCTTTCTATGCATCCCCGTCAGCCATCGTGCGCGCGCACACACCCATCCCTATCTTAACCAGCCAGACGGCCCCAGCACGCACCCCAACGATCTTCTGCAGCGCCGGCCGTTACCCTGCCGCGCATCTCTTCCGCCGCTCATCGCCCCTCCTTCACACCATCCCCGCCGATCGCGCTGGAGCGTGGTAAAACACATGCGCCCAGACTAGCAGCGCCGCTTGCTGCCCGCACTCTGCAGCATGACGGCAGCGCACACCACCACTTGGAAGCCGTTGCACGTGCGCTGTAGCAGGCGCGACGCTGTAAGACGTTCACACGCTCGACACCGTCCCGGTGCGCACCTCAGCCCCTCCCCGCACCACCAGCCGCGCGCGCAGCACGCGACGCTGCCGTTTAGAAAGTCTATTTCAGGAAACCCTAAACCAAGGCACGTCGGTCGCGAGTATGCCCCCTATATATCTTCCCCGAGAATTGTGCGCACAATTCCGCATCTATAAGCTTTTTTTGGAGATATAGATTTTGCAAGTGCCAATTTCTCAGGGAATCATGCGCACAAATTGTGCGCATAATTCCTTGAGAAAGGACCCTTTTCAAAAATGTTTGTGCGCAGAATTCCATCTATAAGGCCCCAGATGGCCTTGTAGATGAAAATTAATGTCAAATTCTGGTGAAATGGGGATTTCCAAGGAATTTGTGCGCATAATTCCCTGAGAAGGGACCCATTTCAAAAAGCTTTGTGCGCATAATTCCCTGAGAAAGGACCTTTTTCAAAAAGGTTTGTGCACGAGATTCCCAGAGAAGGTGTGCAAGAGATTCCATCTATAAGGCCCCAGATGGCCTTATAGAGACCACCCTCTATAAGCCCAAGATCCGTCTAATAGATACAGCAGAGTTGACAAGAGCAGGCCATCTGTAAGACGCAAAATGGTGTTATAGATGATGGGTGTAATTTGTGATTATAGATGCATCTGGACAGTAGGGAAAAAAAATTTAAGACAAAGGGGGATGCTATATGAGAGGAGCTGTAGACCAAGGGCATGATATCCAGAGAGGCCAGCTTGGATTGAGCACCAGATCCAGGAGAATGAGTGCCAAAAAAGATGGTTGAATACCACCACCTGTCCTGAGCTAAATGGTGGTGGCTGTGATATCAGAACATCTAGAAGGCAATACAAGAGCAATAGAAGAGCCAGAATCCAGAGGAATTAAGAGGAGGAGAGCGAAGGTGGTGGAAAGAAACAAAAGAGCAAGATGGTCAATGCCTGTTGGAGCTGACTCCACCTACCTCTCTTCCCCTTCCTCTCATGCTCCTCCCCGCTTCCCTCCTCCCTTCCGTTGCACGCCTCCTCCATCCCTACGTCCTTGCGGCCCTCCTTTCTCACGCTCCCACCCACCGGTGCGCCTATCTTCTCCCTTCACACCCTCTCTTCCTTTTGTCCATTTCATCTCATCTGCGCTTCCACTCCAGTTGCACCCGCACTCTCCTTTCTTCTCACCTCCTTCCCTCGTCTTTCCCTCTGCTCTCTTGCTCCGACTTCCTTCCGCCCAGCGCTATACGCATCCCCCCGCTCCTTCGTATCCTTATCGTCCTTTGCGGACGCCCTCGCCGCCACATCCGCTTCCTTACATCTCCATGCCCTGAAAGAGATGCAGGCTAATGTATATCCCTTTTGGGTTTGTTTGGAGCTCTTGGAAGACGCCAACAATTGTCTCAGTTGAGTGCTCAGAAAATTCTCAAAACCCGGTCAATGCTCCCTAGTTTCACCAATGATACAGCCACTGAAAACTACGCAGGTTTGACACGGGGCGTTGACACGGATGCCAAACCGAGAAGACAGGTGTGTCCGATTATCTTCGCCATCGAATTGTGCTGATCGGAAACTTCGCCCTCATCCCTATCGCGAGCACAACGGCCGCCTCACCAGTCTGCCCTCAAGATTGTCGAGGTAAAACGAAACACCTACAACATGAGGCGCTGCTGACCATTCCTTATTTCAGGTCGGTTGTCGTGTCTTATTCTCCATGGCATTTACGATCGTCACCGTCGGTCATTTCAAATTACAACCTCAAATCGAGATGGATGGCCATCATCATTATCCACAGGTGCGCCCCAAGTTTCACTGACTTGTCAGTATTACTTAGTGAATGATCAGTTTTCCTCGCCAAAGGGATTTTTTCGCTTTATGGTAAGTACTTCTGTGTTTCTTTTTCTTGACTACTGAGAATTGATTTACTTTACAGATTATAAATTCACCAATGCGGTACGTGGACATTCTATTACCTATATTCGATCCGGCGCTGACCTGGACCTTAGGGAGACGACTCGAGGGATCAGGGTGGTTTAGATACGCTGTGGATGTAATTTATATAGCGATTAATATATGTGATTTTTGAGCAGTAATTGGAAGGATGCACCACAGTCAAATCAACTGCCAGTAGGCCCTTGAACCGACTGCCATGGCACACTCGAACCGACTGCCATGGGACACTCATACTGAGTGTCAAAATGGCCGAAATGCACTTTCGGGTGAGTGTGTAGTTGCAGTCGGTTCAAGTGCGGGGCGGCAGTCGGATCGACTGTTCCGTAACACTCGGAGCGACTGTTTTCAGGCAGTCGATCCGACTGCCGATACTGTCCACAGTGTATTGCCTAGGGATGATGAAGGATCGGCCTGCGCGATCCGGAGTCTCTGCGCCGAGTCCCACACGACGTGCCCGGTGCGCCGGGTACAAGCACGTAAATGTGTTTCCTGGGGGTGGTAGTGTCGGCGGGGTTTACCGAAGTGGTCTTCTCCCTGCTCTTTAACGAGGCTCGAAAGGACGGAAAACGGTCTCCAACGATCCGCCTGTGGGTGAGGAGATAGCATGAGTAATTAAACTACCTGTGCTACCTGAAAATGCCATACTCGTTCCACATAAGTTCTGACGAAGACACGGGGGGACCTCCTGGAGTGTCTCTTATCACAAGCCACTCTCCCCTCCCTCACGACACTGGAGCTCAGCGCTCCATGGACGAAATTCCCCGCGTCCGCTTTTCTCAGCTTCGTGTCGCGTTCCAGCCTGTCGAGCGGCCTCCAAACTCTCAGTCTCAAAATTGATGGGACAGCCGATGACCTGGTGCGCTGCCTCGCTTCTCTCGGATCCTTGAGAGTATTTTTCTTCATGGAATCTGCCAGCCAGGAGAATTGGCGCCATATACACAATCCAAAAACACCACGCTTCTGCGGTGAAATACCCGGGATTTTCAGGCAGTAGACGAACAAAATCAGCTGGAATATGGCGCATGGCGGCTGCTGTCTCTGCCCAAATTTCCGCCCAAATGTTTTCGGAGATTTCGTAATCTTCAGAGCCAGTGTCAAGCCCCTTGTATTTGCCGTTCCAAAGCTTCACAAGGTTGGGTAAAATGTTTTCGAATGCCGGATGCATAAAATCCCAAGGGGCTGACTTTCTGAAATGGAGCGATCCCACCCTGCGCAGAGCAGGCAAGCCTTTGATGCCGTGGAATTTGGAGATATCATTACGAGCTGTCTTTGTGCTGCATTCGGCCAGCTGGGCTGTAACAGTCACAAAGCTTTGGTGTGATCGTAAAGGAAGTACGTGGGGGTCCCAAGATCGTTTTGGCTCTCCATCCACTCGAGGCTTCGTCAACGGAACATAATAATTTGTCTCTCCCCCGGTTGCGTTCCGAACACCCTTGATCTCACATGAGCGACAAGGACGAAACCCGTTGTGCCCTTTGATATTCAGGAGCTTCTCCATAGCGATGATATCACCCATCTCGAGGATGTGGTAGGCACGCAAGATGAACTCTTCCTGTGTCAAGGCATTGAATGTGGGAACTCCGTGGCCAGCCGAGCCAACTCGTCGTCGTATGGGCAGGAAGCTGCGAGTGTCCTTGGGCCCATGGGGACCAGGAATGATACCGCTACAGAGTGAATTGGACAGATGTGTTTGAACGGTGGGCGATAGATTGAAGTTCCGCAGAAGAATAGGCATCGCAGATGGACCTCCACGTCTTCGTTTGAAGAGAAGGTAGGAATCTATGCAAATACCAAGTGCGATGTCGTTTTCACCGGAGAAGTATTTATATGGTAGTGTTTTTCCGTCGACGACAACGTTCTGCTTCCGCAGGGGGCGGTAGTGCGCCGCGTCAAAGACATCGGCAACAGTGTCACGTTCGTGCTTGTACTCGTGTCGGTACAAGAGTATCTTCACCCTGTGTGAACAATTTGACGCTCGGTATGTCCTCAATTTCATCTTCCAGATTTGTCTTTTCACAGGCCCCGTGTGGTGGCTCATCTCGTCGACGAGAATCAGTTGGACGATCAGCCCTCAGTAGAACGGAAATTCATCCTGGGAGGCTCAAAATTGAGAAAGAAAATTGCTCACCAAGTGAGTGGTCCCTGGGGTGGTCCTAGTGCGTCTTGTAACAGTCTCTCATGTCGCAGCAGGACCCACCATATTGCACCCCGTCATGTCTACTCCACCATCGACCTGCGTTGTGACCAACCTGAAGTGCGCGCGGACCGATGATGAGGTTGAGCCAAACGTCGGCCGCGACCCGGTTCTCATGTTGCACAGCTGGAATTATGGCCTGCGTGTAGCTCAGCTTGAGGCCGAGGTTGCTGACCTTCGCCGCCAACTCATTGCCAATCAGCTGGCCACCAAGGAAGCCATGCAAGACCTACGTCAGGAACTGACGTTCTTGCAGGTGGATTTTACCGGCTGGCAGGCTCACGTTGGTGGGCTACGGGGGCACATCGATGAAGTCGTCGCACGTCTCCCTGATCATCATGGTTGGAGGTCAGAAGTTGGATCCGATCTCGATCTGGACACGACTCTTGCAGCTGAATTCGAGGATGGATCTCAGCCATTGGACCGTTGGAACTGGACGACCATGGAGTTTGAAGACGAGAAGAAGGCTGACATCGCTGTCTGATGTGTTATGTAAGTACATGCAGCCGTATGCGATAAAACCCTACCAAGTTTGATTAAACAATGAGCGCCTCAACGCTAAACAGGGTTTAAGCACTGTTTTGATTAATCCTTTCATTGGCAGTGCAGCTGCCTAGTGGTGGAGATCTGGGCATGGGGAAGAGTGAAAATTCAACAGTGTTTACACCGTGTGGATGTTTAACTGTCCCGATTGGATTAATGATGGTTTAATCGATGTTCAAAGGTGATTCAACCCTGCTTAATCAAGGAAAACAAAAAACCAATGGGCAGACTCAAGCGAAGCTGTGACCTTGGGAAATAGTTGCAAGGTAGCAAAGAGACAATGGAATAACCACTGAACAAAGCAAGCACAGGTTGGAGGGAGAAGGTGACAGTGTTGTTCCTTACCAATTGAATAAAACCATGATCTCTACCCCTCCGAAATAGACCAACAAGGGCCTTGAATAAGTAGAGGCTACTAGACCGAAGAATTACCCTGTCAATTAATCAGCAAATCAAGGCCAAGTACGACCAAAGACTTGATTAGATTACTTATGACACAATCACGAACAACTACTTGAATTAATTTGAACATGTCTGTCAGCTTTCGGCTGGGTTCTTCCAACATATGAGGCACGATTCCTCTCGAATCGTGCTTGTCCTCCAACATTTAAACGAGCATGTCTGTGAGAGGTACCAAGGATTGTTCATGCTGTTTATGGTTGATAAATAATGATCTCGGGAATTAGTCGGAGTTTTAGACAGCATTTTCCCTTGCCTGCATCTCATACCCGTTTGTAGTGAGGTTTGTAGTGAGGTGTGAGCACGGAATTCTCCTGCTGTACAACATAAACTGGACTTCATACTTAGCAGGAATGTTCTGGAGTCTTGAAAGGGGATCAAATTTCCCAGTTGATTGCTACTGCCGTTTGCTGGAGCCTTTGCTCATCTGCCGTTTCCGTAGACTGTGCCACGTAGGAGAGCACAGCCACCATCCGCCTCTTTCAAGCTGTCGCGAACGCCATCCGTACCATTCCCATTGACGACTCGCAGCAGAGCGGCTGCTGAGCAGGAGGCATTACCATCTCATCAATTAATGTAAGCAGGTCCGAGGCACGTTCTGGACCACTACACCAAAAGGGAGATAATTGATGAGACGCGACAGCTCAAGTCAAATCTTGACATCTTGAGTATCGCAACTTGTGGATACAGCAGTGAACAGGAGGTTCTGAGGGTGTATAGAACGAAATTCTGGGTATTCTGAGGGATCTTGATGCGAGAGACGGCGAGGACTGCAGGGAGGGAAGGTGGGAGGGTGGAAGATGAAAGCAAAGAGCGACGAGTCATGCCGCAGCTATCAAACATGATCACGTCAAATCACGCCATCCCGCATCACACGTGTCTGATCTTGGTCTGATCTTCTTCCGAACCTTCGGCAATCTGGTTCCGGAAGTGCCGACTCTAGGCGTCCGCACCAACTCGACTCTGTAAATTGAGCGTGTCTGAGCATCTTCAGGCGAACACTGCGGACCCCGACACTCTCTGTATTGTATGAAAGAGTCATCCACGTAATCACTATCATCCACGGCGGCTCCGATAATAATTTTGTGGATGGGATTTGTGAACACAGGATTTCAAATTTGTGGACACTGACTAATTTGTGGACGCTATTTGTGGACGCTGCCCGTTTGCGGAATCATTTCTGGGCCAACCCTGTTGGGAACCATAAATGATGTCCACAAATGATGTCCCCAAATGTCAAATGATATCGTGCAGCCTTGCCTCATCTCTTTCGGGGTAATCGTACATCGGATGACCGCACTCAATTGCACCCCTATTATTTCTAATCAGAGCTGAATCCTCCCAAGCCTCAATGTCTACAGGTGCAACTCTGGCTCCATTCCAACTCAGAGCTCACGCATTTCAAAATGTAAACGGTGGCAATACAGTCATGCTTATCAAAATGCAAAAGGAGTTGTCAAAATGTGCATTCCCCTTGTCGCAATTCCAGTACAGTCCGAGAGCCGTTTTTTGCAGCCCTCGGACTTCCAATGGATAGCCCTGATTTTTGCGGTGTACCAGCTAGTCGGCTTGTGCTTCGGCCCTAGCACTTCGGTATTCAAAACCCCGCTCATGGGAAACACAGAGCAAATAATTTGTTCAAAATACTGAGCCTGCGGGTCGCCCCAATCACTCCCATCCCCTGCTCCTGTCGCCGTAGACGCCGTCCTCGGGGAGTCCGCAGTCGAGCGTGGGGGTCTCTGAATGTCTTATTTGGTAAGAACCGGCTTGTCTGGTTATGAAACGCGCACTTCGCAAATTCATGCACGTAGCCCCTCCTCCTGCGTTCGCTTCGTCGCCTGCTTTCCATCCTACGCTTTCGACTCCTTCGGTCTCGCCTGTTCGCTCGCCGTCTCCTCCTCTCGTCCAGGACGCCTTCCTCGAAGGAGTCGCCGTTGAGCCTGGGAGGCGACCCCTGCCATTGGACGCGGTCAGCCAGCACCATGAAGCGAGTGGAGGAAACACACCTTCGCCGATGAATCTGTCCCCGGTCAGCTTCGTGTATAACGCCGAGAGCCCCACGCCGCGGAACCGTCGTCTCGAGGCCGCGGCTGGATGGCCGTGCACCCGCGGTTGCGAATACTCCATCATCCCCGAAGTCCCCAGCTCCAGCTATCGCCAGTGCGAATGCCGTCGAGCTTGGGGGGCTACGCGAACGGGTGACGGAAGCGCGATGGGGACCGTCGCCGACTTTGGAATTCAAGCGGCACTCTGCGATACAAGACGAGCTAGACATTGATTATCTCGTTCCATACCTGGCATGGGCGCAGGAAGGGATTGGCACCGCGCGCTAGAATTAAATCCACAGGCACGGCGCGAGACACGCAGCTGACTTTAATCAGTCTCAAATCCTTTCAGGGGATTCCGATTTCACCCGGTCAACTTACGTCTCGGCTACTCGACCTCGAAGGACGACTCGACTCGGAGCGTCTCGAGGCTCCATATACCAAAGCTATAGAATTTTCTTGGATCAAGTTCTCATTTTTCTGGTCAATTTTCTAGAATTTCTCTTACAATTTCGATTCTTTCACTTCTTCGCGGAGAAGAGGGCTCGCCCTCGGTCACATAGCAGGACGTCGGACTGTATTGCAGGATTTCTAGACGCGAGAGAGCGCCCGCGCTGGCCGTCTTCGGGGATCTGCGCGCGGCTTTTGCGCTTTAAGCAAGGCAAGCGCATTCTCGATATTGGAATCAAGACGCGTTGTGTGTGCAGAGGAGCGTCATATCGAGCCGCTTCCCCAGTCGACAGAAGGAAGAAAGAGGATTGTTTGTCACAGAAGCCGATACCCATCGGAACCAAACAACGGCTTCTTTGTGTCTCTTCCAATTGGCATATTCTCGCTCTTCCTACCCTGCCCTTCCATCCCATAGATCATGCTGTGCATTCTCTCCGGGCAACTTACATACCTCACTTATCGTGCTTGCTTACATCGCTCTCTTCGCACTCCTTCCGTCATCATGCGCATTCGAGTTCTACTCGCCGAATACCTACCTGCTTCGCTCCTTATCTCCCCTCCCCTACATCAGTAAAACTACACTGTTGTCTTTGACGTCTTTGGCGTCTTTGGCAAGACGTCAAAGACGCGAAAGACGCGTTTTTCCCAAAGACACGCGTCTTTGGCTAAGCTATGTCCAAAGTCTTAGCAAAGACATACATCTTGAGAAAGACCTATAAGACGTGACACGTCTTTGGGCAAGATGCTCTCCAAGACGCCAAAAGACTTTCAAGGACACTTAGAGAGAGGGAAAATCGTATATATTTCGGCGTAATAAAAAAAAAGTTAAAGTAAGCAAATGTACCCCAAGTTGCTCTGAGTACTCGCGAGCTGAAATTCCGGTGCCGAACCATGGATGTGGTGCGCACAAGATATAAGACTGTGATGAAGTGTAAATAGGATAAAATTAGGACTACTGAGGTGCGTACATTGTATGAAGGTGTCAATCCTGGGGGCAGGGGCCGAAGGATTGAGGCTTGCAGACTACAGATAGGAAGCCTAGAAGGACAGTCAGCGACTGTCCAATCATCGATCGTAGATGCTTACCCAAATTACTTGAAGTGAACGCTGTTTGCGGGCAGGATGTCAACAAGGAAGACAGTACAGGAACTGGAGAGATCAATAAACAAAATGAATGGCCACATGCGGCCTCAAGTGCGAATATGCACGCGGAAGGGAGCCACAGGCAGCGGATATGCGACGCAGCGCGGAAGAAGCCACAGGTAACAAGATGCGACAGAATGTTGAAAGGGAGGGCTTAATACGGCGGGGAATTCGACGCGGTACGGGAAGCGAGCTATAGATCCGGAGTAGAGTTGCGGGCAGCCTCTTGAGCGGCCTGGCATTGAGGTAGATTGAGAGCTTGGGCCATTGCGGGCAGTCAACTTGAGATCTTGAGTCATTGCATGTACTGAACCCTTTGTTTCAGCCTACAGAGGACCAAGGGGGGAAAGGAGGGAGGGCGGGGAGTGGGGAGAAAGGCGACGTGATGAGAGAGAGCAACCAACCATTTGATGGCAAGATTGCGCCATGCATCAAAATGATCATCACCAAGCGGAGTTTGAATGACTTATACGACTTCCAACAATTCTGAGTCACTGCGCAGAGACGGCGTCCACTACTCTTCGTGTATCCAGTGGACGGGATAGTTCCACAGCTACCTTACACTCAACTTGTGAAAATCCCTCCCCAGATTTCTCTCCTTATGTGCCTGGTGCCGAGGAAATCAAAGATCCGTACCAAAGATGTAAAAAGTTCACTCCAAGACCAAGACGTCCGAAGACGCCGAGATAAAGACCAAAGATGCCCTCCCAAAGACGAAGATCTAAAAAGACGAGTCTCAAAGACAAAAGACGTCAAAGACAACAGTGTAGTTTTACTGATGTATTGCCTGCCTGCCTGACGCCTCCTCCTTCGACCTTCGCTCGTCGCTCGCGCTCCCCTATCCCAAACTTTTTTTTATTTTCATATAACAGGTCCACACAAGGTCCACAAGATCCCCGGGACATCGGCATTTATACAACTCGCCTGCCGGCGCTTGTCTTCGCTTGTACAAGTCCGAAAAGCCGACAAGCCGACAAGAGCACAAGCCATGTCGAATTTTCGACAAGTAAGAAAATATTTTTTTCTGAGTGGGTCCATTGGTATCCTACCATCATTTCTGCACTTTGATTTTTTTGCAACAAGTGAAACAAGAGGACAAGCCGACAAGTAAATTGTCGTCTTACTGATGCGACGACGTACTCGCTGGATGCGTGGCCGAACGCCAAGTGCATCCCTCCTCTTCCTCTGGCCGCCCGTCCGCGTCTGCGCCACGCCTTGGGTCCGAGCATGGTGAGGGCGGCGGAGGAGCGAGCAGCGGGCAGAGCTGGGCGTCGTCGCTTGCAGGCTGGGAGCAAGAGAGCGCGGACAAGGGAATCGCGGAATCGGCGTTCAAGGCGAAGATGGAGAGGCTGGCGGACAAGAATAGCATATCAAGGAGTGAGTCGCGTCTTTTTTTCTTCCGTGTCTATCCTCTTTGTCTCCATTTAATTGTGTCTCTCGTTCGCAATCATCTCCATTAGATTCGCTTATTCCCATCTCATTGTCTTCCCCTTTGTTGGCCCGGCACACTGATGTTTTTCTGTGAATCTCCGGTTGAACTCCGAGTGAGCATGACCGAAGCTGTAGGTCGCGCTGACGACATTCTACTTACTCCAGACGCTCGCATCGCTCGTGTCCCCGTACTCGAGCCGAAACAGCCGCTTTGTCCAGGGCAAATTGGGGAGCCTGCCGCGAGTCATCGCCTTTGTTTGGTACGTTTCCTCCATTCATTTTCTGGTTCACTCTGACTGATTTTTGAGTTATTGCACGCTCGAGACGCGCTCCGTGGGGGAGGAGATCATTGGCCGCATTCTGTGCACTTTGCCGATAGGAGCGAGCAGCACGAATCGCGAGTAAGCCGTTCATCCATTCATCCACTCCCCTCCCCTTCAATTTTTTTTCGCCTCATCGTTCTTTTTTACTATGAAAATGTCGCTCGATTGATGCTAATTTGATACTTGTTCCTCCTCGCAGCGCACTGAGCGATTAGCTCGCGAAGGGGACTAGGCGTCGGACCACCTCAGCATCGTGCAGGCTACGCTTCGATTGCCATTCCCGCGTTTCTTCCCTTGCTAAACCGACTTGCAGCGGACGCGAAGACCCGCCGCGATAATCAACGCGCTTCGGACTGTGTTCGACCCGCAACATAGCCCACCCGCCGACATTCGATACAGAGTACGTCTCGATCATGGTTACTTTCCCATTACAATCAGTGCGAGGAACCCTTCAGGAGCTGTGTTTCGGCGGCCGCTGGCATCAGGTACGTCTTCGGTTCTATTTCCCAGCTTAATTCCGACTTATCTTTAGGATCTGCCTTGCTCCTCAAGGCGGGCCTGTGAGGTAAGTTGAAATCTTTCTTTTCTTGTCCAACCTGGGCGAGTGTTTCTGAGGTACCTTAATTTGCGGGTGCTTGAAGCTTCTATTCAAGTACCACATGCACATTTCGGTACGTACTCGTCGTTCTGTCACAGAATTCCCCACTGACTTTGGGCGTCCGCTTAAATGTCAGCGTGTGTTATGTTGCTCGTTCTACGCCTTTGCGAACCTCTTTAACCGGACTTCCGGCAGACTGAAAGCACTCTGGATTATACATTCCCGGTATGACCGAACGGCAGCATGGGAAGCGGAAGACTGCAGCCCCCACTCCGTACTGTATAATCTCTATTCTGCGGTGAATCGCGCTCTCCGACTTTATGCATGATCTCCACACACTTCCCCAAGGTTCCATTTGCGGATCATCTGCGGTTCTGGCGCAGCTCACTGCCGCTCGTCTCTTCTCATCCTGCGGCTCAATTAATGTATCTGAAAACTCGACTCTGGCTACTTTCGACGCGAGCGATAGGAGCACGGATTCGGGTTGGCAGAGCTTGGCTACCAACCCAGAAGTGTAACTCGCACACACTCGTCAGCGGCAGATTAACCGATGCGCTTTCGCCGCTGCCTGCTACTTGCTCTGGTAACATTTTCTGACCAAATTTGGTTCGGAAATACAAGTCAGGTCTATTCAAGCGGCGGCGTTGGTGACATGAAATCAAGCTGGAGTTCAATCCCCGATGCCGTGGAATAGGCGTAACAGCAAATCGAGTTATTCTTTGTGTCATATGTACCGGCCTTTAGAGTATGTCCTCGCTGTTTTTTCTCAATAAATTTGGATTGGCCTTTTTTTAACTTGAAAGTTGAGTAACGTGTCCGGAATACGAGTGCTTAGGGGGCTGGGTGTTCCGTTCAACAATAAGTCTCGCCTCGTTGCAGAATAAAGCAAAATGCCGCCACTCTTATTGTTAAATTCGGTCACGTGTGAATATTGCCCAGACGCGACGCGTCAATAACGGCCTCAAATCGCGCGCTGTTGCTCAACCTCTGTGGTTTATGCTGAGCACTAGCTCACGATGATTTCGATGTGAATCGGCTGTGTATCCCAGGATAGATACCCAGATGTACAGCCTTGTAGCATGCAGCTGAGCGGCGGTCCGGCGGATGAGCAGCGTGGGAATTGTGGGCGAGGTGCAGTTGAGCTGCAGCTGAACTGCAGCAGAGATAATCGCTGTCGCTGCCGCTCTCCCGAGTCTGGATTCATTGTGGGTTCAGACTTCAACGAATTATCGGAAAATTTGATCGAAAGATTTTGGGAGCCGATGGATCTGTCTCACTGCATGGACCGCCAATTCATATCCGTCTGTGTGCGAAGAGGGCAGTTAAATTGAGAATTTTACTCCCTCATATTAATCTCCCCTGCATTTACGTGACCACATTGCACAATAGCTGTGGCGGCGGCATTTTTGCTTTTGTTCTGCCACACGAGGGTGGGACCTTATTGTTTTCGGCCTGCTCATTGCTAAACACCGCATCCTGTGATGGATCTTAACATTGTCCGTGTACGCGAGAGAGCGTAGCGCAGAAATAACTAACAGCCGCGAAGACGGCGGAAATAATTGCCCCATAGAAGAATCTGTGTGTGCCTGAAGCATGTGGTCACATCTTTGACCTCCATTGGCAGGATAAGTGCCTGTACTAGTCAGAAACCTTCCCGCTGGTGATTTGCACCGCGAAGGCGAAAGCAGAGTTGTGAGTTGGCGGCGTGGGAGCGATCGATCAACGGCTGAACCGGCCGCACAGCCGAACCTCTTCCAACCCTCACCATTATCTTTGTGGTACTCGTCCCCATTGACCTCCAAACCTGCAAGTCGATTAAAATTGTCTCGATCTAATTCAGCTGTGTACACCGGTATGCGCAGATGTAGAGCCTTCAAGATGCATCCTGCCGATGAGCGGCATATGAACAGCGTGGGAACAGCAGATGAGCTGCAGCTGAACTGCAGCAAAAAAAAAATAATGACGGCCGTTGGCACTCTCCCAACTCTGGACTCAGCGTTAAGGAATCACCTGCAAGTTCAATCGACAGCTGAGATCCCGAGAGCCTAACGGTGTGGGAAAACATCATCGCCACCGCTACCCTTGATCCGTCGGCTGCACCAACGAGAAAGCCATAAAAAAGCAGTCAAACAGGAACAGGAAGGATTTCAAGGAATGTTCCACCCACCCAAATTGGTTGTCCTGCAAACAATCCAACTAAGCCCAGGATGAGGACTCGAAGACGGCGGAAATAATTTCCCCATAGAAGAATCTGTGTGTGCCTGAAGCGTGTGGAGCAGTCGAGAACCGGGAAGCATCGAGAATTTCGTTGATAAAACAACGAGTTCACCCTCGTTGCAGCACAAAAGCAAAGATGCCGCCGCCACCTTATTGTTCAACTCGGTCACGTGCCAATCTTGCGGCACGTCAACGCGAAGTGTTGACGGCGCGCAAAACTCAACCAAATTACGCGCTGCAGCTATATTTTTATCATTTATCTCGCTCATACTACTTCGGCCGAATAATTAGCTGTGTGAATAGGTCCACCGGCTGGTATAAATCCCGATGCAGCTGAACGGCGGGGGAACAATCAAAAAAAAAAAAAAAAAAAAACGAATTTCAAACCAAATTGAAGTTCATGCTTGAATTTGACCTTCGGACGAAAGAGATGGACTTCGGCTGCATCCGCAACAGCCGCCGGAAGGCTCTAGTTGTGGATCAGATCATTCTACCACCATCGGCAGGTACTACCGACCGACGTCGGTATGTGCCGCCGACTATGTTTTGTGTTTTGTTGCGCGCGAACCTCGTCACAGGCCTCCTTGGGAAAATATACCAAAAGGCCGACGAATGAGACGTTTACTCAAGTGTGCCACTACGTGCCGAATTTCACCATACAAGCGGTAGCATTGTCGCTTTTGTCCGGCAACTGGCGTAGTTACCATTCTCCGCCCTTATCTGCTGCCAGTGTTAGCGATAATCCGCTACTTCAGCTGCAGTTCAGCTGCAGTTCAACTGCAGCTCAATTGCATCGCAACCTCTGCCCACCCATAGAAAGTGAGCCGCGGAGTCTCACACAATGAAATTTCGAAGTGTCATTTCGGACCTTTCCAGACTGCAGAGTTTGGTGCGGTCTACAAGTATCCGCTTTCGTGAAGTTTCCAGAATAAGGCTGCCCCCTTGTTTGCCCGCAACGGCTTACTCCTCCACGTTGCAGGTCGGCCAATGCAGCTGATCCGCGGTTCATCTACAGTTGATCCGCGGTTCACCCATATATTGATTGCACTGCGACACCATTCGTGCTCGATTTGCAAAGACCAAATTACGGGTACATATTTTGAATCTAGGTGCGGCAGAAGCAGAGTCGGCGTGGGAATACTCCGCCCGCTCATCCGCAACGGCAGCGGCGGCGATGAGGGTTTTGATGAGAGGAACCGAACTAAGGCAGGGAAGGTGTAGAAGATATTCTGCTAAGATCAGATGCAGCTTATGGTTGAATAGACCGCAAGTGCCTCATGAATTCATTTTCTGGCGCCACTTGTGAGAACGGTTCGCAGTGCCACTCGCGCCCTCCGACCTGGCAACAAAAGCGATATACCCCCACCACTCTATTTGTTATTGGTGCATACGTCGGCGTGTCCGCAGGCAGTCAAGCTGCACCACACAGCAAAACGGCTTGAGAACAGATCGCATGTTTAGGCCCTTGTGGCTAATATGCAATGAGAAAAAATATTCCAAGATAGTATAGCCACGAGAAATGCCGAATGCCAAGCACACAGAAAGTTCAGTACCAATTACAGGGAAATATGATGTTGGTCATAATCTGTGCATGCAGGGACAAAACCTGCCGAAAGGTAGGTGCTCTGGAAATAAGTGATCTGCAGATGAGCCCTGAGCGCTGAGCAGCGGATCATTGCCGAGGTTCAAGGTTCAACCTTCAGCTGTCCGACAAGAAACATGATGATGATTACCCACTTTTGACAAGAGCGACAGCCACCCACAAGAAAGTTTGCATAGTAAGTATGCACAGTAAGTAAAGGCATCGAGGAAGAAGAACCATAGAAAACCAGCAGACAATTTTGGGGACGCTGCGATCGAGGACAAGGGCCAAGAAAGACTTTCGGGTCCAGCACAGAGTTTCAAGAGAAGCTGCGGTAGAAGGATGCATAGTAAATACACGTAAAAAACAAAGAAAGAGACGCCAACGGGTTTGAGCCCCGAGTCCGAGTCGGCCGAAGCTCCGGCTTGAGTCTTTGCGTCCTGATGCCGCTTTCGCACCGGCCCGTTCCAATAAGAACCAAAGCAAACATGCAAAATTTATTTCCATACCCCCAGCGATGCCGGATTCGTAGAAGCAAAAGACCAATTCAAGAGAAACCATCGCATGGAGCAGAGACCGTGGGAGTCCGTCCGAAAGAGCGGAGCGGTGGTATTTTCCTGCAGAGAAGAGAAAACCCGGATTTTCTGTAGAGGTACTACGAGCTTTCCTTTGTAGCGTCTGTAAAGACTGAATTTTTTTTGTGTCTGGGCAATTACCGCTCGGCGCTGTGGTTTCTGCCAAGTTCCTTCAGCTGTCGTGTTCTGCCAAAGAAGCTTGGAATAGTCGAAAGCGGACAGCAATTGCGCCTCATTGGAGAACAAAAGCACCATTGCCGCCGCCACTTCAATTGTTACCAGTGCACGTGCTGATATTTCGGCGCGGCGGTGACCAAGCTCGACCAAACAACGCGGGTTGCACGCTGATTTGTCGAGACTGGACAACATTGGTACAATGTTTCTGGCCTCAGAAATTTTTTGACAATAAATAGCCATGACTACCATCAAGATCTTGTTCATATACACACGTTCCGCGTAGGCTGCGGTTGAGTTGCAGATAATCTGCAGGTTAAACTGCAGATGAGCAACGGATGAGCTGCAGATGAGCTGCAGATCATCTGCAGCTCACTTTCTGCTTCACTTTCGGCGCAGTCCGAAACCATAAGTTTCGGACATCATTTCGGCAATGCCGAAACTGCCGCAGAAACTATTGTTTTCGGCTACACTTTCGGCGCGTCCGAAACAATAAGTTTCGGCGCGTGCCGAAGTTGCAGCAGAAAGGTTACATCTCTGCTACGATTTCCGCTCGGAATAAAATCCTGCCGAAAGTGTTCCTTTCTGCGAGGCAGAAAGCATGTTAAAAACAACTACTTTCTCCTGCATTGTCTTCCGAGCAGAAATACACCCTTTCCGATTCACTTTCAGCCCAGGCTGAAATGATCCCTTTCTGCATCATTGTCTGCCGGGGGGAATATTGTTTTTTTGCGGTGTGATTACGCCTGTCCATCCGAAGCCTTTTCAAACTCCGCTTTTGGGAGATCAGGCCCGAGGCTTTGGAAGCGCTCGGTCCAAGCGCTCACTACACGGCGCTTTCGTCGGGGCTTTCAGCCCCATGGTCAACTTTAAGCGCGCGCGCGCCTATAAAAGTGTACATAAAGCCAAACACCGCTTTGCTCGGGGTATCAGTAAGGCATCAGCGTTAAACTTTGTAGGCGCTAAGCCGGCGCCAATGATTTAACCAGCTGTTTAGTCGCGTGCGCGCGCCTATAGCATTTTACACAATGCCAACCATCAGCCCACAGAGTATCGGCAAAAAATGAATTGCCGGCACTGTGTGGGCTGTTGGCCAAATCACTTCAATTACTGTACTATTACATTCAATTCGTCAGGGGGTGTGACCCGTGACAATTTCAACCAATTCCTCACTTCGTCAACCCCCAAAGTTGACCGTGACAGGCAGAAAAATTCGTCAGCCACGGGGAATCGTTGCACGGATTGGTACACACACATGTAACGAACGGGACTACAAGGGATGGCACGAAAAATCCGCGACAGAGTGTCTTCAGCAACCTGAGCTACATCACGCTTTTTTCGCAGATTTTTTCATGTTATCCAACAGGATCCTGGCATTTTCAACTGTAAACTATGGAAACAGGCAAAAACTATCTCCCCAGGCGCCTGCGGCGAAGAAAATTTTGGAATTTTCACTCTGCGACCGAATTTCGAACCAAGCGTGACAAAAGTTGGATTCGTCAAGGCCCTCCGTGACCCGTGACATTGACCAAAGTTCGTCGCCGTCATCCCCCTCCGTGACCCGTGACTGACGAATTGAATGTAATAGTACAGTATTAGATTTTATGAATTTCATGTGGTTTTCAGGGGTTTGGCCCGTTACTTTCATTAATGTCTCCCAGAAAAAAAACACCCATTTTTTCCTCAAAACTCGAGCACACGATGTATGGTGTGCATCACCTGAAAAATCTGGGTAAAACTGGGGCCCACAAAATTTTAAGCATGAAGTAAATGTGGTCCTTCCCTGATAAATCAGACAACAGACTTCGGACAGGCGTCATTTGATAAAGAGAGAAATACTCGCAAAAATTATCTGTGGGCTGTTGGCCACACTTCTCATTGCCACTACACTTTACATCTCCTCCGCATAGCAAATTAAGTCTCTGCGTTTGTTCGGAAGCGTTTGAAACTCCACCAACCAATCCACTCTGCAACCTTTTGGATTGTTTTCTTATGCAAACGGCTGTAAGGTTTTGCATTTTTGAATTTTTGTGATCAATAAAGGGGGAGCCGGTCCCCCGAGCGCTTGTACTCCCACACATTAGGGTCATTCACAGTCTCCCTTTTTCGCGTCCTTTTTACTCCCTTTCTACTCCCTTTTTTCTCCCTTTTTCAATAACATGACTGAGTGAGCCATAAAATCTAGAAAAATTCACCCCAGTCTTTTTTGAACATCTTAGGTGGTATGCAACCTTTGGGGAACAATAGGAGGACCCAAACTACATGAAATAGAGAAATAGAGTTGAAAAGGGCACGAAAAAGGGCGGAAAAAGGGAGTCGCGGCGGGGGGTTTCACAGTTCACTTTTTCCTGCCCTTTTTCACTCCCTTTTTCGATGGATTTCTTTCAGTTTTTCAGCTGGGAAGTTCGTTTTTTCCCTTTTTAACACTTTTTACATATCAGAATTGAAAAGGGGAAAAAAACCCGGTGAAAAACGGCGGGAACCACAAAAAGCCCGAAAAAAAGGGGAGAAAAAGGGCAGGAAAAAGGGAACTGTGAACGACCCTATTGTCTCAGCCACGTGTTAGGTCACATCACGTCACAACACTGGCACTTTGTCTTTCTGCCCCAACTCTGCCCTTAGCTTCCATTGTCGCCGCGGTTGCCGCGGTTGGTCGCTGGGCGGCGCGTCTTTGCAATGGGCATACAGAACCCCGCAGAGTCTCCCGCTCGAAAATGTAGATGGGTCTTGGACTACGTGCTCGTGTTGCCGCCTCGGCGCGCAAGATCGGATGCGAGTGAGCAGCCTGCGCCGACAAGGGATAGGGTCGCTAGGCGTCGCCGAGTCACCCGAAGAGTCCACAATGATCATCCCCTCAAAATCATGCGGGGCGACCGAGGAGCTGACTTGAACGATGCTCGTGACGAGACCGCAGCCGTCAGTGCGTATGTCGATCTTAACGAGCGCAAGGTCAGGCAGATATGCGACTATGCGTTCCGAGATTTCACAACTGTTTGTTTTAGGAACACCATCTACAAGCCGTGCTGGCCATGGGGGGCGAATTCATTCCCACACCGAGGACGACGCAGGTCCCCTATGAGTATTATACGAAACTCTATCCCCCGGCGAAGTGGAAAGACCCAGTTTCATATGTCGAGACCCCGACGGTAGAGGCCGCCTGCGGCAATGTGTTAGCTGGCGACGGATGCACCTATTATATGGACGAGGAGGACAAGGAGTGGCTGGACAAGAATAACCGACAGGCACGCGGGGAAAGTAGCGAAGACAAAGACCCGAATATCGGCGTCCCCATTTCTATCAGTGAAGATGAGTTCGAACTCGTTATGGGGCTCCTTGAAAAATTCACGGACCAGCAGGTAAGTTCAAGCAACTCCATCCTTGCTGACCTCACTCCTTTCGCCTAGGTTCTCGAAGGCGACGGGCTGGATTTCTCCCTTTACCAGCGTTTCTTCTCGGCACCTTTACCGGATAACATGTTCATCTCATGCACCGTCCCGTCGTGGGTGCCCCCACCAACTCGTCTCGTGTGCATTGTGCACAATATCTATCCTCACTGGAAATACCGACGCTTGCGTGGCAGAATCAGGCCGTCACTCAATGTATGTAATGTCTATCTAATTTTGGTGTTGTCAGCAGCTGTGCTGACGACCTCTGCATTATTACGAGAAGGATTTCCCTGACCCCGCGTACGAATGTTTTCGCAAACGAGATAGCAAGCCATTTCGCAAATCCCGCGCTCTGGCGCATGCGCCCCTTCTGCGGGAGAATGTGAGAAAAGCTGAATCTCACATCCCTTGGAACACTGGGGGGCCCTTGGCCCATATGCTGCCTGAGGCGCCGCCCCCGGGAACGCCTGAATCGATCGAGCACAAATTGTCGTGCGTTCCGTCCTAATGTTTCTCGTTTTCGACCCCGCTCAGCTTCTGTAGGTCGTGGTCATTGCCTCCGAGCGACGGAGCGCCGGACTCTGCCACTCTAGGACCCAAGCGCCCACGCACCGCTTCTGTGGAGCGGAAAGAGGCTCGCGCCCAACGTAACCGGATCGCCGCTCAGAACTCCCGTGATCGCCGAAAGGCCCAGTTCTGCTGGCTCGAGCGCCGGGTGAGTGAACTCGAGGAGGAAAATAGGCGGCTCCGGGCTGGCTTCCCCGTTGCCCCTGCACAGCCGGACTCGCCCAGGGCGGAGAGGCTGCAAAAAGAGAATGCGGAGCTCCGCGAGCGTATTCAAGTCCTTGAGAACGGGTGGACCGCCGTCCTGACGGCCCTCGCAGGCGGCCTGTCCACCGGCAAAGCTCCGTCCGCCTCTGCCCCCGCCTCAGAACCACCGCCTTATTCCAGCGTCTTCCGATAGCAGACATTATTGGAGGCGTTTCCCTTATCTCGGACTTGTCACAACCCCCAACCTCTTCTAGATTTAGTCCTTCTCTTTGCGCCTTCGCCTCGAAGCAGCCGTCCCCACCCAGGATCCAATCTGGTAACGCCTGGCGTCCGGAGGACGTCCTGGGCAGTGGCGACGGTGGCGTTGACGAGGTCTTTGAATATAGCATTGGTGGACTAAACATAACATAACTCACCGTTGTGTGACTTGAACGAGACTGGAAGCCCTCGCCATGTCATGGCTGTCATATGATAATATCGCAAGTCAAATTCGACTCCATAGTGCTCGAGCATCACGTTGCGAACAGTATCTCTGCTGGATTTCTTAGCGAAGTCTAATCTCCGAGGCGCTCGACACTGACCTGGGAACCATGATCAACTTGTATTTCAGCTTGTCCTTGATGAACCGAGGACCGTTGTTTTGGGTTATATCCTTTTCTACCTCGACAGTAGGGGATGAGTTGTGCTGTGTTTACTGGTGTCGAGCGTTGACGGGGGCGAAGGTAAACCAAAATGGTGCGTTCTCGGGTGTGCGTACCGGGAACGACGATCACGCGGCCCGAGCGCCCCAATTTTTTCAATTCAATCGATGCGCCGGGCGTTTGGTTTTGCAATAGCTGTGTTTGGCTTTGGAATAGAGGGCCTCTTGTTTAAGCTTTTTCCGCTGTGCAGCCGTGTAAAAAGGTAAAGGCTTTTTTAATTCAATATGAATTGTCTCAAATCCGCAGTAAAAGTCGTAGGTAAATGTGCCCTCCACAAAAGTACTTTGTCAGATTTCTTAGATTAGCCCTTGTTCCCGAGAGTTTGCTCGTATTGTCCATTCAACCCAAATTACAACAGCCACTTATGCCGCTCGTCGCCAACCAGTCCTCCGTTGTAGTGGGAGTATCCAGTCAGCTAGTTCATAGGCTTACTTAGACTCGTCACCAGTCTGCCCAGGTACGGCAAATCTCAGTGCAAGCACTGTGCCGTAGGCAGACTGGTACAGCTGGGGGCTAGTCAAGTCATCAGCACTAATATTCTTGTACAGGAACGGCCGTCGACTCGACGGGTGACCTAGACTCGTAACCCGTCCGCCGCAGCAAATCTTGGTGCAAGCACCATGCCGCAGGCAGACTGGTACAACTCGTTTGACGTAATTGGGCTGCGCGTGGAGTTTGAAATTTTGAGTGGTGCCGATCGACGGCATGTGGCAGTGGCTATGTAGCCACTTCATTTCCCTTGTAACTTCAGGTATCTAGTACTCACCTTCCAAAGCATTTGAAAAAATTGTGAACAGACACAATCATAAAGGAAAAGGATGAGATTCTTTTGTCCCTTTGAGTTTTCCATAACAAGTCGAGGTAATTGCGCCGCAGGACCCTGTATAACATTGGGGTAAGTGCACGTCGCCGCCTCATTACAAGTTGAACACCTCGTCTATGCCGGAAAAAAGGGTTGTGTCTATTTCAACCTCCTCCTCGTCATACTCCCAGAGAAGAAGGGCAAAGCCATAGCAGTCCGTCGAATTTAAAAACGGGAGCGCCGGCGACTGCTTGTCGTCGGATAAAAGTAGGCCTTGTCCATTTTTTGTGCTAATTATGTGCCCCCAAATAAACTCGGCCCTGAAGAGCTCGTTGCCATAGTGCCCGTAGTGCCCGTCCCACTCCCACTCGCAATCGTTGTCGTCGCAGTAAAGGTCGACGGACGTGCCCCCGTCGAGGTAGACCCCGACCCCACCCTCCCGCTCAGGAACCTTCCTCTTCCGCATCCCCCGCCGGCTCTTGGAGGGGTACTCACACTTGAGCGCGCGGCGCTGGCATTGGCTGTTTGAAAGAAAGAAAGAAAGAAAAAGTTGGGGTTAGTAAGTAAGGGTGGTGAGCACTGCAGCATGTTCTTGTAACCTCCAGTTCGCAGGTTCCTGACGCAAACTGTCTGACACTTCTTACTCA
Organism: Mycena leptocephala; assembly: GCA_029378395.1. Lineage (NCBI taxonomy): Eukaryota > Fungi > Basidiomycota > Agaricomycetes > Agaricales > Mycenaceae > Mycena > Mycena leptocephala. The sequence continues at coordinate 41,231 of JARJLF010002178.1, forward strand.
CGCAGAGGGATCAGCACGAGAAAGTACCTCGTCAGACCCATTATCAACAGTGCTCTCTCGCGGAATTTAACTCATTCAATTGCCTGCTGACTCCGAACGAGAGTCCGGGATAAAATTTGTGTGAAATGTTGCAATGGGGCGGCCATGTGAGATAGGATTGTGAGAAAGTAGGCGAGTATGTTCCGCTAGGGTCAGGAATCTCTTGCCAAGAAAAATATTTTGAGGGTCAAAAAGGATTAAAAGAACCTCATTTGCGGTCGCCACTTCAGCAGTCTTTGGTTCAACTGCTCAAAATATGGCTCTTCCTCTGACTGCCGGTGGGACGAGGGAAGCCTATTAGCGTATGTGCAGGGGGAATACTATGGGATACACCCACTCAAATCAAATGCAGCAGTTCATCAGTTCCATGCTCGCCTCCGAGCCCTGGAGTACGGATATCCGCAATCCTTGTCTGTTCCATGGAGGTGCCGAGCGCGCAGAGATCGTTCAAAACTCCACCAAATGAAGATGGCAACACCAATGGCTTGTCTCCCGAATCCGTTTCCAAAAGAACGGCCGAGGGATTTTACACGGTTATGGATACAGATATAATTCAACACCTCTCAAACTACATATGGGGGTACTTACAAATAGACGAACTGAATCCGCACTCATCTACGCGTCATCTGGCACGCTTTCGTGATCGCACCTCCACTGTTGTGCGGCGTAGAGCCGGAACAGCGCGGACATGGTGTGCCCACTACACCATGATCCCGTCCCACACGCCACCATCGCATGAGGCGGCAACGGTCCAGATCCCCCACCACCCCCCGCACTCCGAGTGCGCTGCATGCGGCGCACACGCGGAAACTCACCACCGTGGTGCGTGCAAGTCCGGGCATGTGGGGTATACGCGCGAGAGGCATCACGGGCGGCGGTGCTGTGCGGGATGGTACGGTGGTGGAATCTAACGGGCGGGCGTCGCAGTGGGGCGTAATCTGGGCCCTCCCGTGAGTGTGGAGGCTGCGCGGCGTGGTGACATCTAGTTCATGTCGGGTGGACGACGGCCCCGCTGATCAGCGGCTTTCTACTTAGCTTTCCGAGTCGGAGTATAGCACGTACTTTGTACCAAAGTCCCCGGCCCCATCCACGTCGTCGGCCTAAATGATGATGGCCTGCGCAGCCGCAAACGGAGCGCGAGGCGCGAAATCGCGCCCGCGGTACATCTGCGGCTTCTAGGCGGACACAACATCTGGACGTGTCCCTTCTCCATCGTCGCGCAAGTGCGCCGCACACGAGGCCGCGGTCCCTGCATGCACACATACTACAGGTGCAGCTGGCTTTGCCTGGGGGACGATTTTACTGAGAAGGCGTTAGCAAGAGGGTAGACCAGCGTGGGATACATACCGTAGTGGACTGCGTGTCTCCACGTCTCCCGGCCGCCCAGTGACTCCATTTGCACACGGGTAGAGCTCAAAGAGCACGGCTGCGCCCGTGTACTGCATGGCCTGCCCCCGCGTCGCTTGCACGCGCGCCGAGTCTCGACAGCGCGCGAGGAGGTAGAGTTGGGTGCAACAGTACACGGGGGTGGGATGCAGCGCGGCGCCCGTCGATTCAAAGACGGCGTAGCAGCCGCAGACGTAGCACAAGGCGAATTCGCGCCTGTGGCAGGTCTGCAGCTTCAACGAATGCGCCGTGCACCCAGCCAACAAAGCCGCGCCGCTGGACCGAACTTTGAAGCCATCTGTGTCGGTCCCTTGAGGCCTGGTAGCCAGAAGGGCGAAGGGGATGTGGCCAAGAACACCGCTGTTGGGATAAGTGGATCATATAGAGGCGATGGATGTACAATGGTCTACGCACCTGAGGGAAACTCCCCTATTCATTTGGGAGAACCTGGCGCGCGGAGCAACAGAGGCGATAGTATATACTGTAGTTGCAAGCCAAATGTGAAGGAATATCAGCTGTTTGGCCGGCAGGATAGGCAGTATAGCAATAGATACTTACTTGATTTTCTCGACCCACAGCGGGCCGTTCGACGCGTTTTAAGCACCTAGAACAGTGCCGAGATACCATTGAAGTAGTACGGAACGTAATTGAAGGGAGGAGAGCACCAGAACTTGCGGAGGAAGGAGAATACTGGCGGCCACGCTGGCGGCCAGGTCACCCATCGAGGTCACAAGTCACTGGTGAGCTGCCTCCCAATTTGGCAGGCAGGTCACAACCCGATTGTGACCTGACCGCAACGGGTTCCACGGGGGTCTCCTCGTTCCTAATATTTACATTGTGTTGGATCACAGTAGAAAAGTCAAATAATACTCAGGGAGAGATCAGAGATCATCTGAGAGGAACCCTATACTGTGTCCTCCTAGCTCGTGTTTGACTTGAAAAGTTTTTTTGCCAAAAGAAGTAATTACAGCTCTTCAGCCAGGCTGACTCATGTACTTCTTGATGGATGGTATCGTTTCGGGCTTCAGTCAAATTTCCCACTGCGGACCCGTATGTATGACGTTCAAACTGCACATTTAATGTTTCCCAACAAACACAACTTTTTCCCAATACACATAGTGAAATTTCACTTTCCCCCAATACACATACCGCTTTTTTGAGTCAAGTATGAGAGGGGATTATCAGTCCCGTACTCCATTGCAAAGGCTTCCGGTTTGTACTCGAGTATTGCTTCTGAAAATCGAGAATCCCTGTCTTGTTCTCAGAAACCGGGATTTGGCCAATCAGATACAGACGGATTTACCTGGCTTTGAAGAATGTGTGTTATCATTTGGAACTAGACCACCAAAGGCCTGCCTGGAACGCATTACAAGACTCACTAGCGCTGGCTCGGGCCCAAAAGATCTCATGGTTCAATGACCTTCGAATTGTGCTGTCTCGCCTTCACATTCCCGTGCCGTTCGACATCTCATTGGAGGTCACTGTCGGCTATGTTGAATCGGTTATGAAAAATGTCAAGTTGTCCATGGAAGCATGGATTGATAGCGAAATCGAGTCTGCCTCCCGTGTACGGGATCTTCTCGTTGGTCGACTGGAATTTGACAACGATTCCCAAAAATTGGTGAAGAAAAGTTTGGACTTCCGCCATTATCTTCGGGTTAAGACTACAGATCATCGACGTGCACTCACGCGGATGATCCTCTCAGGCCACTCTTTGGCCATTGAGCGTCGTCGCTGGAAGAAACGGAGAAAACCGGTTGTTCCGAGTAATTGGCGCTTGTGCAGATTCTGCTATGCCTATATTGAGGATCCAGCCCACGCGATGTTTGCTTGCCAGCATCCAGAGCTATTGCCAATCCGTGAACTGTTCCTGACGAAGCTATACGAGATGCTACCAGAGTTGTCTGGTACCTTGGAGGTTGACAATGTCCTCAAATTCTTCTGTGATCTCCTGCCACGGAGAGAGATCACACCTCTGCTTGCAAAACTGGCCTACGTACGATGTGCAAAGGATTTTTGATGCTACGGAGATGCTGCGTGTTTATGAACCAGGGACCACCGTATAATCTCTCTCACCCCACTTATATTCTATTTTATTTTTTTCAACATGCATCGTGCAAAGGGACGACATGCAACATCGTTTGTGTACTGGTGGACACTGGGGATTTTTACCTGGGAGGAGAGAACTCCACACTTGCAAACTCTCCTTGTGGTCAGGTCCCACGAGGTTCTAACCGGAAGTCCAGCCATTCAAATGGCCGGCCAGTCCACACTCTGCCAGCGTCTTGTGTGATCTAACCCCTGGAATCGGTGTGTGTTCTGTTGGTATCTTGAGGATCTCTGTAAGGATAGCCACCCTTACAGTACCACATGTATACCTTCAGTAAACTCATCGTTCATATTGTGGACCTGATGAGTATAATATATCCCCCCCCCCCCTTCAGACTCATCGGGACACGCCGATCATGATGCCGGCACTGTCTTTTGTCTTCCACCACCACCTTCTGGACTGCCACCACCGCGCCCGACTACGTCTTCAGTCCTCCCGCTTGACTTTGTGCGTCTGCCTCGGCCCCTGTTCTGGTTGACTATGCATCAGCAGTTGATTCATATGTGGGATTACAAAACCTCCAAAGAATTATGGAATCTGCTGGAGGGTTGAAATGTACATGGTTACCCATTTGGGACAACTGACCCACGTGCTCGTTTTTTCCTGGGTCAAATATTCTCAAAATTGACGAGACACCGCCTTGAATGCATATGTGTGATTCTGGCACCTCCATCGAATTGTGGAATCTACTGGAGGGTTGAAATGGATGTGATTACCCGTTTTGGACAAATGGCCCTCGTACTCGTTTTTTTCTGCGTCAAATATTCTCGAAATGGACAAGACACCGCCTTGAGTGCATATGTGTGATTCTAGCATCTTCATCGAATGGTGGAATCTGCTGGAGGGTTGAAATGTACATGGTTACCCATTTGGGACAACTGATCCACGTGCTCATCTTTTCCTGGGTCAAATATTCTCAAATGGACGAGACGCCGCCTTGGATTCATATGTGAGATTTCAGAACCTCCAAAGAATTGTGGAATCTACTGGAGGGTTGAAATGGACGTGGTTACCTGTTTTGGACAAATGACCCTCGTGCTCGTTTTTTCTGGGTCAAATATTCTCGAAATCGACGAGACCCCGCATTGGATGCATATGTGTGACTCTAGCACCTCCAAAGTATTGTGGAATCTACCGTACTTCGGGTTGAAATGGATGTGTTTACCGCCTGGACACTGCTTGCCGCCAACTGCAAATTAACTTCCGATGACCCAACGACAACACCACTCAGTCATCGGATCCCCCATGTATGTGATGATGGACACACGCCCAGATATCGCGTACACAGTTGGCCTACTCGGGCGATTCAGCGCAAACCCCAAATGTGTCACTGGGAAGCTGCGAAGCGCACCTTACAGTACCTCAAGGCCACAGCCGCGATGGAGCTTCACTTCGACGGTGGGGACATCTCTATGGACATGTCGTTCCATGGTCTCTCGGACACGAATTGGAACGGAGATTCGGAAGGGATGTACTGAAGTCCTGTAACCAACTGGCATTGAGCAACGGCAGTACAAAGTGTCCGAGTCTACGACATACGACGGTTATTCCAGAGCACATAGATTGAATAAAAATTTATTTTATTGAAAGGATCCGGTGTGGGCGAGTGCAGAGCGAAATTTGTTAAGATGTCCAGCAAGTGGCAGTGCCACATCCAAATCCGGCCGATGATGCGCAATCTTTTGAAGCAAAGCGATCGCGTCCATTGCCTCCTTCTTGCTGTACTTGAATTCTGGCTCCTGGGGATCTTCCTCGTCCTCCTCCTCATCGTCACGCCGCTTGAGATACTCCAGAATCTCCCGTGTTCCTGCAAGATCCTGACGCCGTTCGTCTCTTTCAAAACGAGCAGCAGTGCGCGGACCATTTTTTTAAGGTTTTGGACCAGGTTTGGCACGCGGTTTTGTGGCGGGGGGAGGATTTTTGTCTCGGGCTCGGATAGTGCGAGTTTTTTTAGTCTTGGTGATAGCCATAGTGAGCGGGAATAGTTCAGAATCAAGTCTTTCGTGTACTGTTGATATATATACACTGAACAATGCAATGCCACCCTCGGACATAATGCCAAATGTGGAAGATTGCCCTTTTGGGCGACCCGCCCGATAGAATATCAGCCTCGCCAGGGTATTCTGTATTCCTAGGGCGCGGACGATTTTTTTTCTGTTTTCAGCCATTTTGGGCAGAACAGCTGCCCCGACTTCAATTTTTGTCAGATTGCCTCGGGACATATCTCATTCTACTCGCACTGAAAATCCGCAGTCAATGGTCTCCTTCATCTTTTGTTTTGGTTTCCAAATAAAATTTCACCCAAAAAATCCTGATTTCAGGCAGGACAGCTGCAGCATCAGCATTTCACCCCCGATTGCTCTAAATTTTTTGATATGGTGGACTCCTATGTATTATCTAGTCAACAGACTACCGGGATAGTGAATGTAACATCTAGTTATGTGGCCCTGTGGAACACGACGCTTAATCAGAATGCACCTCAAGTCCCGACAATATTGGCAGCGGCCTTAATTGTCAACCAATTCGTCGTCTCCGGTTTCCCATAACAGGGTTTAATTTTACGTGGGGGCATGACATCACCTTGTACGCCCCCGTGCTGCGCTACATCCAGCATGAAGAGAGGACAGGAGGCGAGCAGTACCTGAGACCGATGAATCCAAGTCTGCAGGCGCGGAACTGCCAAGCAATCCAGTGGGGAGTCCAAATGAACCAGTGGCGGAAGGGTCAATGAAATTAACCCCAAGGTCATGAGTTTGATTCCATCCACGGTGTTGCTAATGTTTTTGTGTAGGGGTCGCTGTTGGGAGTGGTGTCTGCCCTTGTGCTCCGTGCACGCCGATTCCATTATTGTGTGGCCCGTGGGGCCGCGCTCATTATTCCTTGGTTTCTGGGCTGTAACCACAACCCGTGGATT
>JARJLF010002179.1:0-47612 GCA_029378395.1 Mycena leptocephala
CTGCGCCGCCGCCGCCGCCGGCCGAGCTTCCGGATCCCAAAGAAATTCCTGAGCGCTGGGCGTAAATCGCAACGATGCCGTCGAGCCACGATTTGGCTTCAGCTTCAGAAGCCAGACGCTTCGCGGGTTCCATGGTAGTGGCGAGAAGAAGCACAGCATCTGCACGCCCCGAACCAAGCCCCCAGCTCTTCGAAAGGTAGGTCTTGATGGCGGATGCGTTGAACCCTCCCGGCATCTTACCCCCCACAACGCGAGACACCAGGCCGGTGGTGTACTTCCCAAGAGCTCCACCGAACCCAGAGGCAAGGGCCGCGCCGAGCTCCTCCAGCGGGAGTTCCTCGCCCTTCTCAGGAGCGGAGGAGAACTCCATTTGAAGATCGCCCAGAATTTCGTTCTGCAGGGTCGACTTCCCACCGACAAGATCCTTGATCGACTTCGAAAGTGGCACTTCATCCACCCGCTTCTTCAATTTCTGAGCAACGATGACGCTCAGAATATCGATCGCCTTAATCGGGACGTCCTCGATGGTGACGGCGGGGCCGGATGGCGCGGCGGCGACCGGAGCGGGGGCCGCTGCGGCAGTAGGAGCAGGAGTCGAAGCCTCCGCGGCGTCAGAGTCAGATCCCGACGGTGCCTCAAGTTCATCCTCGAACTGGTAATAGATCTCTTTCACATTCTTGGCGTGGCAGAGGATCGTGCGAGTGCGGCTGATGGATCGTCCACTGTTTCGTATTTGGCCTTCAGAGTGCGAGTCGCCATCCCGTGAGAGTGGGAGACGGGCCGAGCTCGATCAGACGCTCAAAGGCGTACTCCGTGAAGAGACGTCTTGAGTCTGAATCCACCGCACCGGCGACGCGAACTGGTATGCGAGGAGCTCGACAAGGATGATGTATGCAAGTTTCTGGCGCTGTTCATCGCTGGACCAGTGCTCCTGATCCCATTTCTTGAGCACTTTATCGAGCCGCGGGGACGAGGTCTGGTCGTAGATGATCTGGGCGTATTCTTTTGTGACAGCGAAGGGATAGCGATGAGATTGGGGATGTATTTGCCGATCAGCATGTCGGGGTTCAGATGCGCAACGTTGATCTTTTTCGAGAGATCTGAAAATGAATGAGCGAGAGGATGACATAACATGAAGGAGACTCACAGGCACGGAAAGGCATGACTCCAGCCCACAGATAACGCGAGTGGAAAGGAACGTCGATACCGGGCAATGGGATGGTCGCAAAGCCGCGTTCCAATTTAATGTATCCCTCGGCCTTTTGTTGCTCTGTCGCTCGAGTGTGACATTCCGTGACGATGTCACCCAACATTTCCTTGACCTTCTCCACCGTGAACGTCTCAGTCAGCTAGCGACATGTTAGTGTTTTCAACGTGAAAATGGGGGAGTCTTGTACCTTCGCAATATCAATCTTCTGGACCTTGAGATAGTTGAGGACATTTGTCATCGTCTGAAGAGCGACAAGTTCCCCAGCGCAGACGTATTGTTGACCCTGCATGATAATGTGTAAGAGAATGACGATGATACCACAATTTTTTTGCTCACCTCGACGTTGTAGTTCACGATTTCAAGAAGGGTGTTAGTGAGAGTCGCAATGCTGTCAACGACCTCGCGCAAAGCGGCATCCGTGAAAGTTTTGGAGATACGGCTGGGATTGACGGCGCACATCGCATAGTTCGACCTGTTCTGGGAGTCGCGCTCCACGGCACGCTGCATGGTGATACCGCGGTAGAACACGACATCCACGAGAGCCGAAACGGCGAGGACATCGGCGATGGACGCAAGGGCGGAATATTCTCCGAGACTGTGTCCAGCGAAGGCGCAGTCCTTCTGAACGAAGCCCTTCATCCGCATATCCTCGAAGGCGGCCTTCTCAGTCACGACAAGAGCGATTTGAGCGAACTGCGTGGCGAACAAGAGACCGGTGGGGTGGCTGAACGTGTACTTGGGAGTGCGGACATCGATGTCAGCGAAAAGGGGCAAGGTCTTGACGTTGCCGTCCTTGTCCATGGTGTCGTAGGTCATATCCATATAACGCCGGCGAATCGCTTGGCCCTTGATTCCACCGAAGTGGACGGTCTTCTCCTTCGGATTATCCTTGACGATCTCGATGATGGAGAAGCCGTACACGGCGAGAAGATGAGCATCGGCGCCGTCCCACACCGCGCGAGCTGCAGGGGACGAATTATAAAGATCCATACCCATGCCTGCTTCTTGTGAACCCTGCCCGGTGAAAACATAAACGGTCGTTGGCTGCAAAACCTCGGCCGAGCCCTCGAGAACCTTCTCTCCACGGGCGTTAGACGTGACGATGTCGACGACGATGTTACCATCTCGCATTCCAACGTGCCTGATCTTCACGCTAAGCTCATCGCCGGGCAGAACCATGCCGACGAAGGTGACATTATATCTGAAAATTGGCGAATAAGTTAGAGAAATGATGCATAAAGATGGATGACGAACGCAAGGACGCGCTCAGGATGACCCTTCGCAACAACATTCTCGACAAAGCGGCGCGTCGCAGCGCTCGACCACAGGCCATGCGTAATGGTGGCGGGAAGCGAGGCGTAGTCGGAGAAGTACGGGTTGATGTGGATCGGGTTGAAGTCGCCGGAAATCTTGGAATACGGCTCATTTGTAAGAGGAGCATTGAAGACGGTCGCCCCAGAAGTGAGCGTGTAGCCCTCGGTCGTGAGGGGAGTCGAAAGCCCTTGAGGAGTCCCGTGTCGTTGAATATAGGCGACGACGGGGTTTCCGCGAGAATCGTCTTGCTGGAAATCGACAGATCCCACCAAAACGAGGGCCTTCAATTGGTTGCGAACAAAGATGTCGCCGGAAACTGAGACATCGCGGTATGAGGTCTTGTCCTTGAAGGAAACCTGCGATTTGACGCGGAAGATGAGGCTGGTCCCGGCCAACAGGGGCTTGGATTCGTCGATCCACTCAAACCACTCCTTGGACTGCAGCACACCGACGGCCGCATCGGTCTCGAGAGTGACGACGTAGTCAGGCTCCTCCGTCGTCTCGAAGGTGTTCTCGTAGTCGGTGAAGCGCCCGCGGTACAAGAAAGCAGAAACGACTTCGATGACCGGCTTTCCGGCCCGGAAAACGTGACCTTTGACCTTGACGACTTTTCCTGCGTCGGTGTTGGTGACGGAGACGATGTTCGCCTCGGCTTTGCAAACGTCGCCAACTTGAAGAGGCTTCGCGCCGTCGACCATGCGGAAGCCATTAGAAAGATGAACTAGCTTCAGCAAGTCGCCGTCAATGGACGACGGGAAAATGGACTTCATAATCGCCTGCAAAGATATCAGCGTTTGCAGAGTAGGATAAAAAAAGGACGAGACAAACCTGCCACCCAGTAACAATAGCGAAATCCATAGGCGCGCCGACTTGATCATTCCGGACCGTCTGGAACGACTCGGCTTGGTTCCCGACCACCGCACAGAACTGCTCGACCGCGCTCGCCTCGATGGTGACCTCGGGCCCATGGAAGGTCTCTCGGATGTCGATAACCGGGAGAACGGCGTCGTCGCCGTACCAGAGCTTCCAATAGAACTCCTTGATGCGCGTGTTGCGCCCCGTCGCTATCTCGTGAATGGGAGCGAAACCCAGCGAAGGCTTGTACTCAAATTGCAAAGCGAGGGGAACAGAAACATCCCGCCGATCCTCGAACATCGTAACGTCGATAAGCTTGGACGCCGGCGTGAACTTGATCTCAACAGCTTTGAACGCCGGTTTGTGCTCTCCGTAGGAACGAGCCGCGCCGTAGACGGTGACCGAGGCCGGCGAGGAGCCGTCATAGGCGACGACGACCTTTTGCCCGGGGCGAGGGGCAAGAAGGCGGCCGATAGGGTTGTCGATGTAGGAGGAGCCTTGGACGATGGTGGTGGAAGTGGTTAAAGCTCGCAGCCAGCTTAAGTCAGGGCCTGCCAAAGTCTCAAGCCAGGTGGAGGTTTCGGGGAGAACCGTCCCAAATTCGTAGACTACTTCGCCGTTCGCCTCGGTGCGTTTGAGGTTAGAGACGGTGGGAAGAGTCGCGGGCTTGGCGCTGAGATAGTCGACAGTGGGGACCTTGGTTTCGTCCCCGCCATATCTGAACTCGAGGAGACGCTGGATGAGCTCCGAATTGATGTTTCCAAGGAGGTCTTTGATTGGCTCGTCCTTGACCTTGGAATGCTTGACGGCCATCGGTCCCTGGAGGATGCAGACGCGCTGGGGATCCTGGTCGAAGACGGCCTCGATATCTTCTGCAGCCCAAAGAGAATCCTAAAGGACGAAGGGGGAAGAAGTTAGTGGGGAAAATGCAGAACGACAAAACGGACCTTCTTGAACCAAACCTCGAAAGATGCGTCCAACACTGGGATGAACGGTACCGGCTTCTGTCCAGCCCGCTGCGAAATGGCGAGGAAGAATGCAGAGTCCTCGGAAGCCAGGAGCTGGCGGGTGGCGATAGGATACGCCTTGAGGAACGATTCGATGAAGGGAAGAGGATCGTCCAACGAGGTGTAGGACTGCAGAAGAGACGGCTTGTTGCCACCTCCATTGACGCCGGCGAACCGCTCCTCCACCCTCCGCAGCCAGTCGCCCGTCAAATTCCTCAAGGAGATGTCCACCCAACGCTTCTCGTGCGAGACGAACATCAACCGAACCATCCTCAAAACGACCTCCTCGTATGTCATGTCTCCCAGCTCCTTCGCCACGCTCCCATCCTTCTTCCATCCGAACCAAGGCTTGCTGAAGTCCTTGTTCAACTTCCCGATGACCTCGTCCCGGCGCTCCACCAGCCAAGCGGTCCGCTTCTCCTTCGGCAGCTTGAACACCGTGTCATCAAACTCCTTCCACAACTTGACGCCGCGCGTCGCGACCTTGTGAATCGGCTCTCCCAGCTCCGACTTCACCGTCAAGATACCGCCCGTCGGCTTGACGTACGTCCCTTCCCACTCAGCATCATCCACACCAGCTGCAGCCACGATGAGGTCCTTGACGGAGGAGCTCGTGTGCGCCTCCTTGGCCACCATCACGCGGCTCGCGAAGAGGAACCCGTCGAATGGCATGGGCTGCATCTCATACTTAGCCGACCACTCTCCGCTCAGGTACGGCCACACGTCCTCCGCAGCGCCGAATCCACTACCGCCGACGAGGGAGATGTTGCTCTGCTGCCGAATCGCGCGGTAGGTCTGCAGAACGGGCTGGTGGAAGTCCTCGTACGAGTGGTGGCCGCCAGCACGACCGCCGGTCCACTGGAGGATGACGGGGAAGTCGGGATTCGCCGCCGCGATGTTGACGACCTGACGAATGCCGTCCACCGAGCCGGGCTTGAAAGCGACGTGGCGGATCCCCGCGCTCCGCAGTCCTTCAATGATCTCCGCCGCCTTCTCGGTGGTGGGGATACCAGCAGCAATGCAAAACCCTTCGATCGGCAAACCCTCCCTGCGCATCTCTTGCCACAGTGGGAGCTGGAACCCGAACTGGCGCGGGTTGATGTAGAGCGCGTTCAGGGTAATACCGACGCCAGGGGGAACCTTGGACTGAATCTCGGCTACTTTGGCACGTACGGCGGCGGCATTGTAGTGTCCGCCTCCTGCAAGCTCGACGTGGTACCCAGCGTTGAGGACGGCGCTGACGAAACCGCCTTTGACGGTGGACGGCGTCATGCCGGCGACCATGATCGGTGGCTTTCCCAAAAGGCGCGAGAAGGGGGTGTCGAGGTACATGGTACCGTCGCTGAGGAAAAAAGTTTAGTAAAAGAGCGCGAAGTAGAAAGAGAAAGTAAATACCTTGCCTTCACCAAGCCAGGAGCGAATTTCTTGCTCCACCATTCCTCGTACTTGACGTTCTGCGAATCATACAGTTCCGCATCTCCCTTTGCCCTGTCGCCGACGACGATGACCCGAACGCCTCTGCCGTCGAGGTTCTTGGCGGTGAGCGGCCCAATTCCGCTCAATCCACCAGGGCCGAAATCGACTGCATGGGTTGCGCTCTCGGGGAAATTGGTCGCGGTTGACCAGTGGATCGGCTTGGTGAAGATCTGTTCGCAAAGAGATCGTGTGATAGAGGTTGTCAATTGACGCAGATCAGTTCCTAGTTAGGAAGGTAAATTTCCGTATCCGGTCAAACATTCACGTGAAAACGTACCGTCTTCGGTATTAAAGACCGGTATCTTGAGCTCCTCCGCCTTCCACAGTTCCTCCCCTGCAAGATCCTCTGCAATGAGCTTCTCCGTTGCGCCAACAAGGTAAGCGCTGTGGTACGGGACGCCGACGACCAAGAAGCGGACGGAGAAGACCGCCTTGCGCTGCGAGAAGGGCGTCTTGCTCTGATCCAATCCGCTCGGGGCGCGAACTTTGCGCAGGCTGGTGACGAGGCCGTAGAGGGCACGGGCCGGCCCAGTGACAACGAACGCTCGCGGGCCGTTGTGGAGCGACACGCTGAGCTGCGAGTTGTCGGCGAGGTGAGTGTTGGTCTTCTTGATGTGGACCTCAAGCTCAGCCAGCTTGAGCCCAGTGACGGATAACATAGGGGTCGGCGCGCCCTCTCCGCCTTCGATGGAATCCTCGACGATGCTGGGTTCGAGTGCAACAACGGGGAACGCCTGCTGCCCACGAAGACCGGAGAAGAAAAGCCATTTGACGGCTTTGAGAGCATTGGCCGTGAAAGACTCATAGCTGGTGGACGCGGCGATCGCGACGGCGGAGACGATGCCCTGTGAGTGGCCGGTAGCTCCTGAAATTGTGTCGCGGAACTGACCCGGCGTCATTCCTGCAACGCTGCAGGCAACGAGGTACTGCACGAGCTGCGTAAGCCCGATGAGAGGGAACGAGACCGGTACGGAAGCGAGGTATGCCGTCGACGGGCGGGGGGCAACTCCGGACAGCCAGGACACGACATCGAGGCCGAAAGTGAAGTGAGAGGACGACTTTTGCCCATTGGCAAGAGGGACGAGCGCGTCATTCGTGACGGTCGCGATGAATGAGGACACGAAGGGCTTGTAGATGTCGTAGAGGGACTGAAGCTCGTCAAAGTAGACTTCGTTGGTTCCTTGGCCACCAAACAGGGCAAAGACGGACGCCTTTTTGGCGGCGACGGCGGTTAGAAGAGCGGGATGGGGACCACTGGGGACCTCGTCGACTTTGTTCTCTCGTAAGGTAGCGAGGGCCAAGAAATATGAGCTGAGGACGGCTTTGCGAACCTCGGTATCGTACGACGCTGCGAGGGAATGGATATCCTTCGTATGAAGGTACGTAGACGTAAAGTGCTTGAACACGTTGAGGAGGAGCGACGTGCGAGCTGCAGTGGACTCGGGCAATTGGTGGAGCTTCTGGGCGACGTATCCCAGGAAGCGGGCTGCAAGCTCAACGGTGGCCTCGGCTTCATTCTCGAGCTGGGCGGTGGTGTCTACTGCATCTAGGAGCGACTGCTCGTGCAGGAATTCTTCTCTCAGGACCTCTGCGGAGATCCATTCGTCTGTGCTGGTAGAAACGGGGACAGAAACCTGGAGACCGTTAAGAACGTGTTCTCCATGCAAAAAGACGCGGCAAAGACGAAATACATACTCTAATTTGACCAGAGGAAAGGATTATAGGCCTCATGGCGATTTTGGGGTGCCCAGGAGGAGGGAGTGGGAGGGCAGCCATTCGACCAAGACTACGCAGAGGTAGAGGAAGAAAAAGGGTCTATTTTGATTCTTTGGGGTAGCCGCCTTCAAAATTTTGAGAAACGCGCGCACGTGACTCAATTCAAATAACGTAAATCCGACTCGCTCCAGACTCGGACGAGCTTTTTTTTATTGGCGCTGAATGACATACTGAAAACGGAGGATGCTCAAATCTCCAAGAAAATTTACCCAATGAGAAGGCAATTTAGGAACAAGCGCAGTCCGCAGTCCGCCGACCCCCCCAAAAAAACGTATACGGGGGTAACCCCGTTCAGAGGATACTACAGGCCCCGTGAAGCTCCCGCCAAGGATTGTCCGCAAAAAATAGCAGATTTCGGCCAGAAAAATCCTATTTTTTGGCGATGTTTGGGCCTCAAAAATCCTATATCGGACAAGGCTGGTCACGTACTCCGCCCCCAAAAAGCGCCTTTTCGGTCCTTTTTTTTTACAAAATTTTTCGCTCCCCAGTTGCTCCCCAGCGCCGTTTGCGTGTCAGAGCAAGTTCCTACACCAGAATTATCCAGATTTGGATTGGGCATCGGTCCTGAGCAAATTGGACTCAAATACCCCAAAATCACCCATTTTGGGCCTGAAAAATCCTATCTGCGGACAAGGCTTCGCGATTTTTGGCCTAAAAAATCCTATTCTCGGACAAGGAAATCCGAAATTTTCGCCCTGAAACATCCTATTTTCCGGACAATCCTTGGCTGGAGCTTCACGGGGCCTGATACTACATGGGCCCCCAAACCCCAAGAGCAAAAACCCTGGGGTAGTTGGAGTATAGCTGACTGTGCAGCATCGGTGACCGAAGCGCTTGAAGAAACAATAATGGGGAAGACATCAAAAGATGGATGTTTAAGAAGGAAGTTTTCTTGGTGTCCCCCAAATAATTATTGAGGAGACCAACACGGATCATACCAGTAGCACACCGCGTAGCACACCGCGTTGGCAGAAGTAGGAACCCGTGCCTGCAAGTCGGCGAGACTTTCGTCGATCTCGATCTGTTTCTATGAACCATTCTGAGCTCAAGTTGTACGCCGGTCAGGATACGAAAGGACGGAGGAAAAACAAAACATGCAAGGTTCACTATCCCCGACCTCCTGAACTCTTCTGCCCGGGTCCACGGAGTTTACTCCAAATCGCCAGTCTACATGATAGTCGGAGCTGTACATCACAACGAAACGCACATCCTGGACGAAGCGTTCGTTCCTTTCCGTAAGTCTGTCGAGTCGCAAGTTGGATTTCAGGGCGTCGAAAGGACGAGAGTTTGAAGAGACATGCTGGTGTCTGAGATACAATAGAACACAGGAACTATTTCGCCGAGAGTTAAATGGGAAAGCAAGACCGGTCCAGTTTCGTTCAAGGGGAGTGAGCCGCGGAAGAAACATGAAGTCTTTTCAGAGGCAACTGCCAGTGTCAA
Source organism: Mycena leptocephala (assembly GCA_029378395.1). NCBI lineage: Eukaryota > Fungi > Basidiomycota > Agaricomycetes > Agaricales > Mycenaceae > Mycena > Mycena leptocephala. The sequence continues at coordinate 9,079 of JARJLF010002179.1, forward strand.
TGGTTCAGGAACGAATCGGAAAGAATAGACTCGTTGGTGACGCAGGCAGGTCTTCGTGTCCTCGTTTGTAAATTCATTGGTGCCATAGTAGCTTAACTTCAGGTGACGGACAGATTCTTGAAAGAAAGACGCGGGCTTTGGGTGGATTGCGCAAAGTACGATGTCTTGATCAAACGCAGGATAGATCCTCGACAGTACGACAGATGTTCAACCCTGGGAAAGTGATCAAAAAACATAGACCCTAGTTACTAAGTTAGAACGCCCACAGTAGAGCTCACGATGTAAGTACCATTTGTCACATACCGTGCCACGAGTATGAATTTGGGTAGTCGAGAAAGAGCTACGAGTTCAAAGATCTCCCTTCCAATTCCACCGGCGACACTCAAACTTGAGGCTCGGAGGATGTCGTATCTGTCATCATTGTCAATCGAGAACACTGGGCCTGTACTTCCAGGTTCTGTGTGGACTAGGCTGTAGTGGGATGGAGATGGTGGTGGGAAACAACAACTGCAAGATCATTGATGCTTCCGCCAAAACCGTCCAAAGTCTGACGGTAAAACTCAACCGTGACATCACGATTCACCATCGAGTCGGTCCTCGACGTTGTCTTGGATTCACATCAAGGCTATACCTCCTCTAAGTTTATATTCCTGACACCAAATAAATAATTCAGAGGGTTAAAAAGTACACAATTTTTTAAAAAGAAATCAGGTCTTCGGAATCTTCCTGCAAAAGACATACGTATTTAATCAACTATTGCGAACAGATCTTGTATTATCCCGGACCAAGGAGTTTCTCGATCACCCGACGAGTCACGCGCCGGCGGCCTAGTGAGCGAGATAGTCGAAATAGTGAGACCACGCTCCGCGAAAGACGCCAGGACCTCCGGCGAAATCGGCGGCACGAACGTGCTATACCTCTCATACTCCACATCGAGGCGCCGAAGATGCCCGCCACCCAAATCAAGGCGCGCCCGCGCAAACTCCAACAGGTCGGCTTGCCCGTTGTTAGCGAAGGAACTCGGGTTGACGTCCCTCAGCTGAAGTTCATTCAGTATGGGGCAGATTGGCGGTGTGAAGAATGGCAGAAGCTGTCCCACAGAGGCAGACTCTGAATCCGTGCCGCGGTGCGAAGTCAATCGGTCTATGAGGACGAGCTTCCGTAGGTTAGGGAGCATATGAAGATTGTCGACAAGGCACCGCAGTGGGAGATTCGAAAGGTCAATGTCGAGCTTTTCTATCAAAGGGGATCGCATCGCCAGGTCCCCGAGGAAAGGTAGGGCGAGGGGATATTCGGTCCAGGTGCGCGGCAGTTGTAAATGGAGCAGGGAAGGCATTTGAAGATGGTCGAGTAGATATTTCATAGAAAGGGGTTGGACGGCAGGCCCGGAGCCGCACCGGCAGATAATGAATTCCTTTAAGGCTGGGACGGAGACGGTGGATTCGAATTCGGATGCAGGGGGGCTTCGTGGGAAGGAGATAAGATCCGTTTCGAAATGGATCAACTGCGGGCATTGTCCTAAAACTTTGAGCACATCGGAAGGGGTCATGCCCTGCGACGGATAGAATGGTTGACCCGACTTTTTTTGGCTTTCGAATTTGAGGGAGGTCAGGTTGCCCCAACGAAACGGCAGTCGAGAGATCCAAAGCCCAAAGTACCGCTTTATATGGATAGTGACGGTCCGCAAACTCGGTGCTGTGAGGAGTCTCATCCTCGATATTTCCTCCAAATGGCCTCCGATTGTCAGGGCCTCTAGTTGGGGGACATGCATCGTTGCGAGCCCAGGCAACTGCTCGTTGGCCTCGATCAACAAATCGAGGCTGCGCCAACGGTCACCACTCCTAATTATTGCGTCCATAACTATGTCGACTTCCTCGGTATTGTCTTCCGCCCATCGATTCATATTATGTGCGCCAACAATCGACAGGGAAAGGGGGTGTCGTAGAGAACGCTCCAACCAGTCCTTGACTGAGACGGCCGGCGGGCCACCGTCAAAGACAAATTCTAGAGGAAGGTGAAGGGAGGCCCAAAGTGCAGGCGTCGACAAGGCAAGCGCCCTCCATCCGCTGCAAATGCAGGTTAAGAGGAGCGGCGCCTCCGTGGCACTCATGGCGGCGTTCCGATCCGTTGGGAGACATGCGAGGAAGATCTCCTGCAGGACGTCGGGCGGCAAATGGCGCGCAGGCGAGAGGAGCGCCTTATGAGCATCGATGTATTCCTGTACTTTTTCGAGGCGAGAGACCTCAAGGATATGTGGGATCAGGTGAGACTGGATCGACGCGACCTCAGCGTCGGATGGGGCGTAATTGGTATTCAGATGCTGCGCGAATGGCGATTCCATCTAGTAAAGAGTGCTGGTTGGGTTCAAGGGCTGGCTTGGTCTTCAAACGCATGGTCCAGATCAATAACTGATATCGGTTGTTGCCGAAAGTCAGGGGCCAAATGTTTCGTCTCGTCGTCGTTCTTTTTATCTCTTGCTCAAATTCGATGGCGGACACCGCAAGAACGTCCCGCGGTACATAAAAATGTCTGAGGGCCGTTCCGTCTGGCTAAAAACTTGCCACCCCTGGGCCCTTCCTTCAAGCCTTTTCCCCGCTATGAAGCGCCCTGCGAATCAATTGAATACTAGTAGGACAAGTCCTCCAGCTCCAAACCACCGTAAAAGCACGAGTACGAACCCATGGTAGGCCATCTACTCCGAGTACTCGTCAACGTTTTCAACCGAGTCAGCTTTTATGAACCAGTCTAGGTCGGACGTTTAAGATACACGAAATGACCCGAGGGAAAATAAAACACACACCGTTCTCTGTCCCCAGTCGCCTCCGTGCCACAAACTCTTCTGCTCGGGTCCAATAGTCTTGGCCTGCGTGCACTCCCCTCTGCCAGTCTCGATGATGTTCTAAGCAAGGCATCCCCACGAAACGTATGTCCTGGACCACAGGTTCGTCTCTTTCCACTATCAATGGTTTAAAAGAGTGCCACGTCAAAAGGATTAGGACTTGAAGAGAGCTGCTCGCATTTAAGATACGACGGAAGACCGGAAATATTCCCTCGGAGTTGAATGACAGATGAGTCAATTGCGAAAGGGTAGCAAGGCAGGCCCAAGGTTCGGTATCGGAGAAATCATTCAAAAAATCAAACACTTCGAGGTGAGTGAGCTGCGATAGAAGAGGTTGGGTAAAATGAACTGGCGAGGAATTAAAGACGCATCCCAGTTGGGTGTAAAGTCGTTTCAGTGGCAGCAGGTGAGTGAACGAATCGCGCAGAATATTTTCGTTGGCGACGCTCAAATTCACGATGCCACTGCAGGCAGAGATGATGGTCTCCGTGTCCTCGTTTGTAAATTCATTGGCGTCATAGTAGGTTAGCTTGAGGTGGCGGACGGAGTTTCGGAAGAAAGACGCGGGCTTGGAGTGGATTGCGCGAAGCAGGGTATCTTTATCAAACGCAGGTAGCCTCGATTGGATCTTCGAACACAATTGTTCGGTACAACAGGGTTCAACCCTGAGAAAGTAATCAATGGACATATACCGTAAGGCCAAAAGGCTCATAAGCCGACGATGTACCATTTGTTGACATACCATGCCACGAGCATGAATCTGGGTATCGCTACGGGTCGGGAAAGAGCTGCGAGTTCGAATATCTCTCTTTCCAATTCCACTGGCAACATTCGAATCTGACGTTCAGAGGTTGTCATATCTGTCACGTTCGTCACGGTCAGTTGGGCGCCCAGGACCAGGTTCTACTGCCAGAACAGAGTGTGGTGGTGGTCAAGTCACTCAAGTGATGGATTTCGGCCGACTGCGGCTAGTCCGACCAAAGTCCCACGGTAGACCTTCAAGTTAACCATCACCGACATTGTCTTAATCCAATCCAAGGCTGTGGATGTTTTTGTTATCTTTCTTCCGTCTTACTAGTATGCGTTCTCCGTTCCCCTACGAAGACACGCAGGTGCTTGGCTCCGCCGACTGACAGCGCTGCAACTGCGTTTCTCTGCAGCTCCACTTTATTTCCTCTCGATGTTCTTTAGACTGGGCTGGCAATTTCAATGACAAAAATCGAACCCGTATACACAAGCAGTATATCCAAACTGATCGTTTACCCCAACTGATCCACTCAAGTTCAAGTCGCGATTTATATACACTGGCGGCACAGAACAGGACTGCGTATTATTTTGCTTCCCCGCGCCCGACTGATGTAAGAACAATCATACACTCACACCCTGGAAATTGGCGAGGCGATGGTGTGCTTTTTATGTTGTATTCTACTTCCAACTTACTAGCTGCCTCGACGACTGTAGCAGCGTGAGGTCGTTGGTAGTCGAATTCTCCATTCTGATATTCCCAGCAGATGGTAGAGTGGCTAATCAAATCACGGGTGCGAGTTGAAACATTCTTCCCAGAGAAACACTTGAGGATCGACAGCGTTCCGGCGCTCAGTAAATTGCATCGAGTCACAACAAACTGTTTGCTTCCCGCCGCGCCGGAAATTTGGAGCAAGCATCATTGACATCGAAGCGACATGATTTCCGTTTTGTTTGCGCCAACAAAATGATGTGGTAGATTCGAATAATAGCTTCGAGCCAAACTGTTTAACAGCAAGCTTGCCGACGATCAGGGAGGAAAGGCACAACTGGAGGTGGTGGAAAACAAGCACCGGTCGCTCCGAGCGTAGAGGTTGTTCTCAAGCTTCTCCCGATCTGAAATTCATTGACCGCGAGAAGAAGCTTGAGCACACCTCCAGAGATCTAGACGAACCAGCACAACAAAACTTCCTTGTACGAATACACACTGGAGGCGGTAAAAAACAAGCACCGGTCGCTACGAGTGTAGAGCTTCTCGAAATCTGAAACTCATTGACCGCTGCCAGCCGATCTTGAGAAGGGTTCAAGCATCTTTCCAGAGATCTAGACGAACCAGCGCAACAAAACTTCCTTATATGAAGGGTTTTTCACAGCAGTCGGCGAAGGATTTTCTTTCAATAGCACGAACTTCTGAATCTGTCGAACGTCCTCAATCAAGTACGCTGTGTTCGAATGATATATATATATATGCGTGTGACGATCGTCTCAACCAAAAAAGTATATATATAGAGTCGGTTTACGAAACTAAGTTCGAATTAGATTCAGATGAGGACTGGAGAGATTGTACCTTACATCTGAAGAATCAAAAATGCCGAACATATGTAATGGGGAGCAACGATATCGAGCTCGAACGTAGTAGATACTAGTAATTGGAAGCACTGGTAGTCGTTCTCGGCAACTTTTTTTATAAATCTTCTTCATCCAGAAGATGGTGGTGCGACGTGGTGGATCATTGACACTAAAGGCGGTAGAAAACAAAATCCGCCACTTTCAACTTTTTTCCTTCTTCTCAGACTCGGACTACAGAGCAGCGTGTGAGGTCGACAGCATTGCTTCTTCTGCATTACCTCCTCCTCATCCCCACTTCCCACTTCCCACAACAAACGGAAATTCGGAGCACATCAAATTGACATCAAACGAGTATTCAGTACGCCTTCCATTGCGTTTTCAATTTGCGCCACGAAAAAGGGATGATAGCCGGACTCCCCCCCAAAAAAAACGAAACGAAGTGTTTCGGTGTTTTGAGCAGCGGGCTTGCTTGCCAACGATCAGGCTTGAAGCGCTCCGATCGCTACTAGGGCGGTTTTGAATTGCGAGCGGAATCGAATCTTTCCTTAGACTTTGGTTGTTCTGAGGGCGCGCGAAGATTGACCGTGTCCGTTCCTAAGATGTACGAGACCAGGAGGATTTCAAATTTATTTCAACAGCTTCCCCGCTTCCCACCTCCAGAATTTTGGAGCAGATGCCGAGGTGCGAATGACGAGGAAGAGTGTCTGACAAACCGAAAAAAATATGTGGGCAACACGTCTGTTGGAGCCAAATCACCAAAAGAAAATCTACCCCATTTGACAAGCGTTTTCAACAGCAAGCTCCCGGTGCCGACTGTCCTGTCCAACGTCCTCGACCTAGCCATGCGGCGGCACGCAATTCCACTTCACATTCGTGTTGAATTGTGATATCCCAAGTTAGGATGGACAGTGATTCAACTTGAAGAAAAAATAATCAACGTGGAACATTCGTGTTGAAATTATGATAACCATCCTAGCATGGACAGCTAAGTGATTCAAGAAGAAGAATCACAACTTCAAGTTGTGCGAGTGGTATGTACTTCCATTTCGTACGTATGACAGTGTCTGTCTGTCGGCAAACCAGAAAAAAAAAGATCTAGATTTTGGACTCGGAGCAAGCAGCAGCCGTGATTTCGACACGTCGAAAGAATTTTGAGTTTTGAACAGCAAGAGCAGGAGCGTGCCGGTGCCGGTGCCGGATGTCCTCTACTGCCGCCTGCCAACCTGTGTAACGTCCTCGACTGCTTGACGTCCACGACTGCCTGACGTCCTCCGAGTCAACTGCGCCGTGCAGCGGCATGATGGAATTCCACGTTGGAATTGCATATGTATGGATTCCACACTCGCGTTGGATTATCCTATCCTATCCTGGCATTGGCATCGGCAGCGATAACAGAAGGGAATCACAAGGCGGGGAGGCGACCAGGTTCTACCGCCAGAACAGTGCGGTTGTTGTCAAGTGATGGATTTCGGCTAAGTCCGACCAAAGTCCCACGGCAGTAAACCTTCAAGTTAACCATCACCGACATTGTCTTACTCCAATCCAACTCGATGTTCCTTGGACTGGGCTGGCGCGATTCTAACGGACCAAAAATCGGACGCGTGCACACAAGCCAGCTGATCCACTTGATTTCGAAGCTCAAGTTCAAGTCGCGATTTTAATTATATACGCTGGCGACCGCACAAAACAGGACTGCATATTATTTTGCCCGACCGATGTTAGAACAATCATACACTCCCACCCCGGAAACGATGGTGTACCTTTGTATGTTGTGTGCCAGCCGGTTGGCGCTGGATTCCGACAGCGTTCCGGCGCTCAGTACATTCCATCGAGTCGCAACAACTTGAAGCTGTTTGTTTGCTTCCCACAGCGCCGGGGATTTGGAGCAAGGATCATCCCAGCAACATGATTTCCACTTTGTTTGCGCCAAAAAAAAGATGTGGTAGATTCTCGAACCAAACGGTTTAACAGCAGGCTTGCCGACGATCAGGGAGGAAAGGTGGCACAACTTGAACACTGGAGGCGGTAGAAAACAAACACCGGTCACCGATCTGAAACTCATTGACCACTGTCGATCTTGAGAAGAAGATTGAGCACACCTCCAGAGATCTAGACGAACCAGCACAACACAACTTCCTTATAAAGGGTTTTTTCACAGCAGTAGGCGAAGGATTTTCAACAGCACAACTTGCCGAACGTCCTCAATCAAGGTACGCCGTGTTCGAATTATATATACGTGTGAACGATCGGTTTACGAGACTATGTTTGAATTAGATTCAGATAAAGTTCAAGTAGAGATTGTACCTTACATCTGAAGAATCAAAAATGCCGGGCATAGTGGGGAGCAACGACATCGAGCTCGAACGTAGTCGTTACTAATTGGAAGCAGTCATTCTCGGCAATTAAAAAAAAATCATCTTCATCCTAATCGTATTCGCGTGACCAGAAGATGGTGGTGCGACGAGGTGGATCATTGAAGGCGGTAGAAAACAAAATCCGCCACTTTCAACTTTTTTCCTTCTTCTCAGACTTCAGAGCAGCGTGTGAGGCATGTGAGGTCGACAGCATTACTTCTTCTGCATTATCTCCTCCTCCTCATCCCCACTTCCCACTTCCCACAACAGCGGAAATTCGGAGCGCAGATCAAGCGAGTATTCAGTATTGCGTTTTCAATTTGCGCCACGAAAAAGGGATGATAGCCGGACTCCCCCCCCAAAATAATAAATAAATCGAAGTGTTTGGGTGTTTTGAGCAGCAGCCAACGATCGGGCTTGAAGAGCTCTGATCGCTGCTAGACCAGTTTTAAATTGCGAGCGGAATCGAATCTTTCCTTAGACTGTTCTGAGGGCGCGCGAAGATTGACAGTGGCCGTCCGTAAAGATGTACGAGACTAGGAGGATTTATTTTAACAGCTTCCCCGTTTCTTCAGAATTTTGGAGCAGATGTCGAGGTGCGAATGAGGACGACGGACAGTGTCTGACCAACCAAAAAATATGTGGGCAACACGTCCGTCGGAGCCAAACCACCAAAAGAAAATCTACCCCATTTGACAAAAGGGTTTTCAACAGCAGGCTGCTGGCGCCGATTGTCCTGCCCAACGTCCTCGACCGAGCCGCGTGGCGGCACGTAATTCCAATTCCACCTCGTGTTGAATTATGATATCCCAAGTTAGGATGGACAGTGATTCAACTTGAAGAATAATAATCAATGTGGAACATTCGTGTTGAAATTATGATAATCATCTTAGCATAGACAGCTAAGTGATTCAAGAAGAAGAATCACAACTTCAAGTTGTGCGAGTGGTATGTACCTCCATTCCGTGCGTATGACAGTGTCTGTCTGTCGGCAAACCAACAAAAAAAAGATCTAGATGTTGTCGCAAGCAGCCGTCATTTCGACACGTCGAAAGAATTTTGAGTTTTGAACAGCAAGAGCAGGAGCGTGCCGGTGCCGGTGCCGAATGTCCTCGACTGCCGCCTGCCAAACCTGTGTAACGTCCTCGACTGCTTGACGTCCGCGACTGCTTGACGTCCTCGACTGCGCCGTGCAGCGGCATACATATGCAATTTGAATTCCACACTCGCGTTGAATTATCCTATCCTATCCTGGCATTGGCATCGGCAGCGATAACAGAAGGGAATCACAAGGCCAGAACCAGGTCAGTGTGGTTGTTGTCAGTGATGGATTTCGGCCAAGTCCGACCAAAGTCCCACCGACGACCGTGGCCCCGGACTCCCACGGTAAACCATCAAGTTCAAAACCATCACCGATGTTGTCTTAGTCCAACTCGATGTTCCCTGGACTGGGCTGGCGCGATTCCAACGGACCAAAAATCGGACGCGTGCACACAAGCCAGCTGATCCACTTGATTTCGAAGCTCAAGTTCAAGTCGCGATTTTAATTATATACCGCACAAAACAGGACTGCATATTATTTTGCCCGACCGATGTAAGAACAATCATACACTCCCACCCCGGAAACGATGGTGTACCTTTGTATGTTGTGTGCTAGCCGGTTGGCGCTGGATTCCGACAGCGTTCCGGCGCTCAGTACATTCCATCGAGTCGCAACAACTTGAAGCTGTTTGTTTGCTTCTCACAGCGCCGGAAATTTGGAGCAAGCATCACCGAAGCAACATGATTTCCACTTTGTTTGCGCCAACAAAAAGATGTGGTAGATTCTCGAACCAAACGGTTTAACAGCAGGCTTGCCGACGATCAGGGAGGAAAGGTGGCACAACTTGAACACTGGAGGCGGTAGAAAACAAACACCGGTCACCGATCTGAAACTCATTGACCACTGCCGATCTTGAGAAGAAGATTGAGCACACCTCCAGAGATCTAGACGACTTAGTACAACAAAACTTCCTTATGAGGATGAAGGGTTTTTTTTCACAGCAGTAGGTGAAGGATTTTCTTTCAACAGCACAAACTTCTGCCGAATCAAGTAAGCCGTGTTCAAATTACATGTGAACGACTCCCAACAAAAAAAGTATATATAAAGTCGGTTTACGAGACTATGTTCGAATTAGATTCCGATGAATTTCAAGTATAGACTGAGGAGATTGTAGCTATAATTATATCTGAAGAATCGAGGATGTCGGGCATAGCGGGGAGCAGGGACATCGAGCTCGAACGTAGTAGAGTACTGGCAGTCGTTCTCGGGAACTTAAAAAAATTATGATCGTCCTAGACTCGTCGTATTCGTATGGCCAGAAGATGTCGGTGCGACCGCAGTGAATATTACCGAAGGCGGCAGAAAACAAAGTCCGACTTGCAACTTTTTTTTCTTCTTCTCGGAACAACTAAAAAAAAAAATCTTCTTCGTCCTAGACTCGTATTCGCATGGCCAGAAGATGGTGGTGCGACGTGGTGCATCATTGACACTGAAGGCGGTAGAAAACAAAGTCCGCCACGTCTTTCCACTTTCAACTTTCTTCTTCTCCTTCTCAAAGCAGCGTGTGAGACCGGCAGCATATGCATTACCTCCTCCCGTCCCACGGACCTACTTCGCACAACAACGGAAATTCGGAGCAGTATTCAGTCGACTTCCATTGCGTTTTCAATTAATATTTGCGCCACGAAAAAGGGATGATAGCCGGACTCCCTCCCAAAAACAAAAACAAAAACGAAGTGTTTTGGTGTTTTGAGCCTTGCCAACGATCAGGGAAGGCACGACGTGAAGAGACGAGGTGGCGAGCTCCGATCGCTACTAGAGGAATTGAAGCTTTTCTAGATTTTCTCTCTTCTGAATTCAATTTTAGTTTCGAACAGCTTCCCCGCCGCGGCTTCCCACCTCCAGAATTTTGGAATTAGAGTGCGAGTTGGGACGACGGAGTAGTCCTAGTGTCTGACCAACCAACCAACCAAAAAAAAAAAATTCGTGGGCAACCACGTCGCGTCTGTCAGAGTCAAACCACCAAAAGAAATTCTACCCTCGGGCCTCGACCTCGACGCGAAAGACGTGAGAGGAGTCATCTTGACGAAAAAAACTTAAAGAGCCCGACAGGAGCCTACCCAACGTCCTCAACTGAGCCGTGCGGCGGCACGCAATTCCAACTCCACCTCCACATTCCCGTTGTGTTGAAATTTATGATATCCCAAGTTAGAAATTAATGGACGGTGATTCAACTTGAAGAATTAATATGTGATCACCGTTGACGTGGAATTCTATGCTGCTGCACGGCGCGGTCGCAGTCGAGGACGTCAGGCAGTCGAGGTCGTTACACAGGCTGCAGCTGGCAGCAGTCTCGGACATTGGGCACCGGCACTGGCACCGGCACCGTGATGCTCCTGCTCTTGCTCTCGCTATTCAAAACTCAAAAACTCTTCCGACGTGCCGACATTAACATCTCGATCTTTATTGGTTCAACCGCCTCAGACATAAGCTACGTACGGAATGGATGTACATACCACTCGCACAAATTGTGATTGAATGAATCACTGCTAGCGCTAGGATAAGTATCATACATACATCATACAACACGAATGTGGAGTGGAATTTGTGTGCCCACAAAAGACGTGGAAGCAGCCATCTTGACGAAAAAAAAGAGTATTCAACGGCCCAGCAAAGCCTGCCGGTGCCGAACGTCCTGTCCTGCCCATTGACAACGTCCTCAACTGAGCCGGCGTGCGGCGGCACGCAAACTCCAACTCCACCTCACGTTGAAATTATGACAAGTTATCCCAAGTTAGGATGGACAGTGAGCATGGACAAGTGGTATGTACATACATACACACATACAATACTTCTTCCATTCCATTCCGCACGCACGTCCGTCTGAGCCGAACCAAAAAAAAGGATCTAGATGGAGATGTTGGAGCGAGCAAGGCAAGCAAGCAGCCGACAATTCGACGTGTCGGAAGTCGGAAGAATTTTTGAGTTTTGAGTTTTGAGTTTTGGACAGCAAGCAGCAGGAACGTGCCGAATGTCCGAGAGTGCTGCCTGCCAGCCTACCTGTGTAACGCAGTCGCGGACGTCAGGCAGCTGAGGAGGACCTGACGTCCTCGACTGCGCCGTGCAGCGGCACGGAATTCCACGTTGGAGTTGAGTTACATATGTATGAATTTCACCCTCGTGTTGAATTATCCTATCCTGGCATTGGCATCGGCATTGGCAGCGATAACAGATTCAGAAGGGAATCACAAGGATAAGTCAAGTCAGGATAAAAGATGAACCACTCCACGAAGCGCAGACTGAGAGCAGTAAACGAAGCGCATCTAGCACATAGATCGGAACAGGGCAGCGAATATTAATTTGATTTGATATTGATACGCAGCAAGAAAGATCGGGTGTAGCGTGTAGCATGTAGCGAAGACGGTCCCAAACTGGTCGGCAGACAGACGGGGGTCCCGAAGAAATGGCGCAGCGCACGACGGTGAGGGGACGGAGAAATGGCGGACACTGGAGGCGGCCAAAAAAAAGCTCCGACGCAGCTCGTGTCCTTTGTCCTTCTGACTGATTTTGAGACAGCCAGAGCACTTACTTGGGGTTGACACCGTTTAGCGTAGCGTGTACATGCATGGCATGAGTCCCAAACTGAATATAATATGGCATGAGTCCCACCCATTCCCACAAGGCCGGAATTTAGAGTCGACCGCGAGCCAGCTCGGCTTCTATTCGGTTGGAGCCAAAAACAAAACAAAAAAGGACGTGTGTGGTAGTACAGCAGTCATTTCGACGAAGGAAGAGCTTTTAACAGCAGTCAGTCGCCTGCCAAAGACAGTGCCAAAGATGTCCTACGGCCAGCTGCGGGCTCGAGTGAGCCGGTCGGCACGTCCAACTGCGTCAAAGAATCAAGATAAGTGTCTTAAAGTGAGATCTGTCAGATCAGAAGAGTCATTTAGGCGGCGGGCGCTGTATGAATCTAGGTACATACGAAAGGTGCGGGAGAAGAATCAAAACGTTGTGATGCAAAATGGAAAAGACCCATTTGATATTGATCCCGTTGTAAGGTAGACAAAAGATGGTTGCAATGGGAGGGAAAGGGAACGAGGACACAAAATGAGAACAAAGAACTTGAAGGAGGACGAGAGCGAGCTGGATGGCTCGGGCAGGTCCGAGGCAGGTCCAGAAATATAGTGCCCAGAAATACCCAGAAATATTATCTTGGTTTATTCGTGCTCCTTGGGGCGAAGACGGAAGAGGACTAGGGTATGTAGCTGTTAATGCGAAATCCGCGAGTACCCGGCGCAGCAGACCCTAACTGAAATCCGTGCGCTCCCAGAAAGCCCGGGCCCCAAGTAATTCCCGCAGCACACGCAGCATCGATGCTTAGCAGTTGCTTCGCGGTGAGGTTAGCCCGCAGAATAACGAGAGAGCACCCCAGACAAGCAATATTGCTGTAGAAGCAAAAATAGGCAGCGGGGGGTGGAGGCGGGCACCGCTTAAAAAAACGGAACACCACGGGCGCGCTCCGTTGTTGGCATGGGGGACCCTGCAACGCAAGCAGCCCGAGGTAGCCCGCCTGAGAGAAAAGCGACACCCGAGCAAGCAGTTTAGAATATATGTAACAGGGTCTTGAAGGATGGATGCTTGTGGCGGAAAATAATTGCTGTGAACCAGCGAATAGGGTTCTTATGAGCGGGAGTTACAATACTTGGCGGCGGGAGACACGGAGACATGGGCGCTGTGGGCGCTTGATCGTTCATTTTCCGGCGCGCTGTTTTGAACCCTTTTTTGGACATGAGCGCCTTGCATTTCCCGAGTTGAATCGGTGTTTGTCATAAAATATGACGCAAAAACGCCTGCCGCTGGAGCCGAGTTGCCTGATAAGGTAGTGGGCGCTCGAAACGTGTCACAAGTCAACACGAAGTACCGGTGGTTGCGGGGTATATCACCAGGATCAGTACCTCTTTCGGTCTTGCTGTCAATCCACCGCGCTCTTTACCACCAACTCTGTGTCTCCTTCCCCCACCTTCCTTACTTCAAACTACCACCCCGCACCCATAATTGTCGCTCCCCGTCCACGTATCCCGTATTTTCCGGTAAAAACCCACTCCATATGTCGTCTCTACGACGTTTCCCTTAATTCCCGGTGCTGACGGCATATCCTACACTCGCGTGCACTTTAAAGTCCAATACTCGTTGTATGTCCCAGCGCTCATCCTAAAAGTCTCTAATAATTATTCTTACAGTGCTACCCAGTTCGATGGAGTGTTCTCCTCGGCGGGCTGGCCCGGGGCGCCGGGCGCCCATGTTTTGATGCGCAGTATAATAGCGCGGTAATTAACCAAGTCTTTCAGATTTCCCTCGCACAAGGTAAGCAGAACGAATACAATTCATTGTTGTACAACACTAATTTACTAGTCAAGGTATGTGTAGCGAGAAAGGTATAGTTAGAGTGAGTATAAACTAGTAGTGTGGGGAGTCATGCATGCTTGAACGAAAAGGCGAGAATGGAAGAGGTAACAAAAAAAAAAAGAGACCGCCACTGGCATATATCATACGAGCAGCAAGTTCAGCCCCCGCTCGCGCATCGTATCCCGCCAGTCGACGGTCGCCCCGCTAACGTCGCGTTTTTGCCAGACCGCCTCCATAAGAAGACGCGTCCGCATCAGGTTCCCCAGGCTCTCGTCCAGCGCTTGAAGCCGCCCTTTCAAAAAGTCTCGCCAGCTCGAGTCGTCGGTCATGCAGCCCGCCAAGCATATTGGGAACACAAGCGCTCTATCAACTTCCGAGGACGGTAATTGCCCCAACAACTGAACGATTACTCCCACTGAATTGCTGATTTCAGACACGCCTGTTTGATGTGTCAATATCTCGAAGGATGAAATGGTAATGAAGCGCGGTATGTACCTGGATTCGAATCACTTAGCACGGTGTGCAAGTAGAGCAGCACGGTCTCGGAGAATATCTTTGCGACCAGCTGCCGTGTCTCGTTACTCGGGAACGGCACCGCGTCGACCGCCTCCGAGTCGGCTTGCACTAGCGTAGGATGCAGCGGCGTCGTGTCGACTTCCCCGCGGCACACGGGCGAGGACGACGCCTTGCGGAGGCGCTGCTCGATCTCGTTGCCGCGCCGTATAAGGTCGACGTTGCTGAGCGTGGCCTTGCGCTTCTCCGCCGCTTTCCAGTGCGAAAGCTCGGAAACCTCTGCAATGCCGAGCAAGACCTCTTCCGGGCATCCCGTAAGGGAGTCCATCCGAATCTCGCCGCTTTGCAGGTGCCAACCCGCCAAGTCGCCGAAGAGGCGCTTGTAGAGCGCGAGGTATTTTGGCGGGCGCATCACCGTGAGGCTCGAGAAAATGTCTAGCCACTAGTGTTAAAAAAAAAGAATAAATGAGCGCGAGTTCGGCAGAGCACGGCAGCGGGAAGAAAACGCACAAGGGTGAGCTTCACGATCAGCTGACCGGCAACGGGGAGGCCTTGCAGCGCGAGCTTGGGGTTGTCATTCGTGAGGAGGTCGGTCTGCTGCGCGAGCCAGTCACACGCCACAGCAAAGACGGGCTGCCAGTCCGTCGCGCCGCCGGAAAGCTGCGAGAACCACACAAGGTGCAGCGCGGCGATCGCGTCGCACTCGCTGTACGACCCGCGCACCTGCTTCGCGCTGTGCAGCTGAAAGTATGCCTCGTCGTGGAAGTACTTCGCCGCCGAGTGCTCCGGGTTCGTTTCGGGCGCCTCGAGACCATGGGCAACGCGCATACGTGTATAGTGAAGACTAGCTAATGCGCACACGGCGTTGGTAACTGCTCCCCGGGGCTCCTGCACGATCATCTGTGGGTGCGCAGAACGCGGTCTCAGCCGGAGGGTCTAGAAGACGAGAAGCAAAAAAGAACATACCGAACATGTTACGTTGGTAACCGTGTTGCCGGCGAAAATATACTGCACCTTACGGACGTGTTCAAAGTAGTATATACAGTGATTTTCTTGCAGGGACGAGTGCCCGGCGAACAAAGGAAACGCCGCCTCCGGCGAGGGCGCGCGCACGGCGAAACCGAACCCGTCGTCCGTGCCGAGCTGCGCAAAATCAAAGTCGAGTGGCGGGATCTGGGTCGATCCAGGCGCGGACGAGACGGGCGAGTCGAACTGTGATGTGAATATGTTGTGGTTGAATTCCACAGGCGATGGGATGCTGGGGTCGCTGAACGATACGGCGGGGAGATGGTAGAATGCCGAGTTGGAAGCACCTGGAGTAGACGGAACATGAGTATGGATGAGTCACCGCTTAGCGACGTCGCGAGGCCTCGCCCCCAACGAAGACTCACCGGGCATAGCGGGAAACATACTGTTGTGCCGCGGCTGGGTGTACTGGTACGAGTAGTTGTCGACGCCGGCATCGAAGTTGAGGAGTGAACCCGTCGACGAGTCGGCGGAGCGACGGTGTTGGGGGTACCGCCGTATCGTTCCGTCGTGGAGGCGCGAGCCCGCCCCAGGCATGGGCGAGAGCAGCGATGACCGGGGCTGACCCCGAATCAGTCCGGCGCGGGTAAGTTGCGCTTTTATGTCGGCCTTATACGCCTCGACGGCCTGCTTATCCTAGCCAATTTTATTTCACGTTAGTGGTGGCGCAGTGCGACTGAGATCTCCGATCTCACCCGCATCCATTCAGGGCGTTTAGGCCCCCAGCCAAGACATTGGATGGTGAGGCGGATACATGTATGGCACGAATTGCCTTCGCGATTTTCGTCGCATTTCTAAAGTGCGGGGCGCGGTTAGTACGCGCGACTTTTTTCACGTCGTGTAGAACTTACTTTTCTGCGGAGCCGGCACGTCCTAAAGATTTTCTGTCAGCCTCCCTAACAAATCGGACGGCGGGGTACTCACCAGCATCCACCTTTGCTGGCACTTGCGCTGCGCGAGAGATCTACGGGATAACGGTGGGGCGAAGATCTTGCACTCCGTGAATCTTCTGGGCTGGGGATCATGGGAACCAGGGGGACGTTTATTGAGGCGGGGGAGACGTTTGAGGAGACAGACGAAGGGGTAGGAGACTGACTCCCACTGGAAGAAGTAGGGCTTCTGTACGCCATGGTCGGGGTTGGATGGATAGCGGGGTGCAAGTTAAGAACAAGAATAACCACGAATGTTGGGAGCAAACTTTAAGTTGCGGAACAGATCTCAAACGCGGCAGATTTCCAAAGAATATGGGCTAGAATGCCGGTGCGGCTTCAGATGGAAGGGGAAAAAGCTGTCCTGGGAATACTCGAGCCCCAGATGGCTGGTAGTGATTGGGTCGCGAAGGCATACATGGATTTACGGATATGGAGGCATAAGACACAGCATGACTGAGAGTGAGAGTGATCGAGCCAGAAAACATATCACCATCTGTCTCAACTGTTAGCTAAACCCCCGCCATTCGAGGACGGTCGTTGATCTCGGCCGTGGTCTCTACCGTGTGCACTCCCGTCTCGCTACCATTTATCCTCCGATGTCAGTCAACCACTCACCAGAAATTTCTCGATGGGGTTAGCAACTGTCCAGAGAGCACGATCAACTGATCGTCAGAAATCGACCTTCTTCTTCTCTGCATGATGGCTGTACACCGTACCTGGAACAACATAATAAACTCTTGTAGTTTTTGCAAATCGCTTCAACAGGCTAGTACACCTCTAATTACAACAGTTTCCGAGTAAATATATGTACATTCTGAAACATGAGTCGGTATTTACAAGCAGCATGTAATCGATCAGATAGCGCGAGCAGAGAGCAAAAAAAAGAAAAAAGAAATTTTGGTGTCCGGTGTTCAAACGAGTAGCATATTTGCGTCGCGCAACACGTCGCGCCATCGCACCGCCGTGTGCGCCGTGTTTTTCCCCCTCCCGCTCCATATCTTCTCCAGCAGTTTCCTGATCGACGCGCTGTTCCCAACGGTCGACAACGACGGGTCCTCCCCCGTCAGACAGAGCCGCTCATTCACCTCGTGTTGCAAATGCACATTGTCCGTCAGCGCGCCGCAGATGAAGAACGCAAACACCGTGCTCCGCACAACAGAGCTGTACACCTTTTGCGAGTGCTCCGCCGGCGTGCGCACGTACCCCATCGTCTCGTCGATCGCCTCCATGATCTCCGGCACATGCGGATAATCACCCGACACGATCGAGCGTACGTACACACGCGTCGCGGCGCGGAAGATGTTGTTGCTCAGCTCGCGAGCAATCTCCGTTTCGCTCTGCGCCCCGGGGGCGCGCTGCCCGTATAGAGGGGGCTGCGCAGCGTTGAGGTAGTTTTTGTCGAGTGCGTGGCGCGCGCGACGAGCTCGGGGACGCTGAGGCACCCGTGCCGCTGCTGCTCGCGCTTCCAGACCGCGAGATCGGACGCCTCGGCCAAGGCCCAGACGATGTGGTTCTCGCAGCCCATGACGGACATCATGGACAGCTCGGGGACGGCGGGAGCGTGGGGTCGTACACGCCGCTCGCCTCGGGCGAGTATAGTCGCCGGATGTAGGGCAGGAAGCGCGGCGACTCTTGCGTCGTGATCGCGGCGAGAACGTCGAACCAGATCGCGGCTTTTATGATGAAGCGCGTCGTCTCGTTGCAGGTCTGCAGCTTGTCGCGCGGATCGCAGCCGTGGAAGATGCTGCGGGCGTAATTGTAAGACACCGCCAGCCATGCTTGCCACGCGCCGCGGCCGCCGTCGAAGAGGAAGGACGAGATGACACTTATGGCCGCGAGCGCGTCGTCCTCTGAATACTGTTGCTTCTGCAGCACGAACATGAGCGCGTCGTATCGGTATTTATTCTCCTTGTGGTTTAGCGCGACGAAGGAGTGGGAGCGATAGTTGGCGTGTTGGGCATGAACGGCTGCAAGGAGTCGTGCGGCATCCTGAGATGCTCCAGGATTTGTTACAGAAGGGAGTAGGATGTTGCGCATTTGGTGGCTGTCGACCAGAAGATATTGCAGATCCATGACGCTCCCCAGATAATGAGTTACAAGATCGTCCATGTCGCCTCCGGGTTTTAGCGGGAGATAAATGCTGTATGAAGACAAGCCTGCAGAATCGTCTTCTAGCGGCGCCGGATAATATAGATCGTCGTCGTAGATGGTGTGGTATGTTGACGAGAATGAGCTAGCCATTGGGGGAAAGCGTTCAACTGGGAGGGCGCGTTCAACAGCAGAGGAGCGAGAGGATGCGAGATTCCCTGCCAAAAAGGAGGGCGTTGAGTACATTACTAGATTACGACATTTGATATGGGTACAGGTTCTTACATGGAACTATGCTATTAGAATTATACGAGGTTGAATACATGTCGGGGTGAGAGCTATGAGACGAGCCTTCAAAAGGCGAGGCGCCGCGCATGTGCAGGCCTATCAAGTCTTAGAAGGGGAACGACATGAAAGAAAAATCAAATAGACATACCATGGGGATACTCGACGCCGATCCAGGAGGTGCGCTGCTCGCGGATGGCTGACTCGTGGGGGCCGAGCGATCTTGGGGCCTCACTGGGGGAGAGCGACAAGGTCGGGGTCGGTGGGCTCTCACTCGAGGAGGGTGTATTGTCCTCCTCGAGCCTGAGGATGGGCGAGTCATGTTCGGACCCGCGAGGGCCAGACCCGGAATGGCCTTTAATCATGCCCTGTGCAGCGAGAAAGCCTTTGATTTTGTCGCGCATTTCAGAGACATTCCGACTCTCCTGCAAAGGATGTAAGTTAAAAACGCGAGAAAAAAAAAAGCACAAGACATACGCGAAGCCATTCGGGACGCTTTGCGCCAAAGCCGAGACACTGGAGACGGAGACGGACACATGTCTCGCAGTGTCCGTCCTGGTTCTGGTGCTCGTCACATTTCTGGGAACGAGGTAAGCTAGGAACTGGGTACTTTGAAACAAAGGGTATACCTTTCTGCGGATTCTGCACGTGTAGCAACCCGACTTGGCGCGGACGGCGCCTTTTGCCTTAGGCGCCCCTTGCTTCTTTGACTGAGGCGACTTTGGTGAGGCGGGCATAGATGGGATGGAGAATTATACGACTCGGGGGCGAGAAGGAGGAGGGGATATCAGAGGTGTGGAATGGGACAAGCCTCCAAGGCCATCCACTTGGTATATGTACACAAAACAGTGCAAAGAACAATTTAGGAACGTGTAATTTCAAGGGCTGTTGTCACTGTCACAGTCACACGCAGAGGTGCAGGGGGTCCTTCCTCTCTGCATAGGGCGAGTCCTAATCGAGATACACCGACCCATCAACAGATCTCCCCGCGTCCCCTTGTTCTAGATTTGCACGACGCACGGCCCCGCACCACTTTTGTCCTTTTTAAGCCTCGCAATCATTAAGAACACACATGCCTTCCCGCCTTTCAATAGCCCGATAACGGCAAGCGTTTCAAAATCCAGGGCACGGTCACTCACAATTATTCCGCTATCCCCTTTGTCCGCCGCAATCCTAATGAGACCAAATTGGGGGTCCGCGCTTAACGGTCCACCACCTAGAGTTCAGAATGCAACGGCAGCCAGAGCAACCCACAGAGAAACAAGCAACCATAGCACCAACAAGAACAGTCCACGTGCAGTCCATAGTTGTCCATAGTAGTACACAAGTAGTCACTGTGGGAACGCAATAGAGAGCGAGCCCCCGCCTTTTATGAGCCCCCCTCGGGTATAAACCCCGTCGGCAACCCAGTCGAGCCGCTTGCGCTTGGCCGCCGCACTCTGGTAATCAGCCCACTCCCGCCGGAGGACATGCCAGAAGCAGTCGGGCTGATGTCGTTGTTTCCGCCCAAAGCAGAGATCTTCGTTGAGTCCCCGGGAACGCCTCCGGAACCTGATCGACGCGCGATTAGCGCGCGCACGGCACCTAGCCATTTGATCTCGTCCTCTTCGCTAGGCGCGCAGAGCAGCAGCGTCCGCTTCGTCGTGACGATTTTGAACGTGTGCGCGTCGTGCGCGTCCTCGTCCGCGACTGGGGGAACAGGCGGCGACGTCGGTGGCGGCGCTATAAGCGCAGGATTCTGCCGGTGCGCATGCAAATCGTACTCGAGCGCATCCAGTATTTCCGCAAACGGGAAGCGCCGGTGCGGCTTCGTGTCCTGTAATTATCCTGATTAGATCACATTAAAAATCGCTTTGACCATGATCCGCACCATGTGGCTGCCAGAATAAACCAGCTGCTCCGCTGAGAGGACAAACCACCGTTTGCGCCAGTTCCGCCGCTTGGACCCACACTTCATGAGGTACCCCGACAGGATCGTCTTTGCTGGGTCCACGACGTGGCCTTTAGCAGAAGGGGACGTGCCGGGGCCTGGCGCAGTGACGGTCGGCCGCGTCTGTGACGAGATAGAATTCGAGCGCGGCCCGCTCGGCGACGCATCCTCAGAGTCCGAGGAAGTCATATAATAGGGAGCATGCGACGGCGGAGAAGGCGTAACAGGCGGAGGGGCATTTGTGCGAAGCCTGCCTCGAGGGATGGGAATGGGATTCGACGCAGACCCAGAAGACGCGGTGAGCAGCACCTGCCTCGCCTCGTCGATGGCCTTGACCCAATCGTGCACCTCGCCCGCATTTTTCGCCTGCAGATAGAACGTCCGGATCGGGGAGACGAGCCCGAACGTGTTGTCGTGCCGCTTCAGCGCGACCTTGGTGCACGAGTGTACATCGGACAGATCGAGCAGGCGGAGGAGCTGGTACTCGGCTGCGGTCTTGTAGTACGCTAAATGTGCTGGGCGCAAGACGAACCAGCGCTTCTTCCACGTCTACAGCAGTCAGTATATAAAGCGTGCATCAAATAACTGAAACAAACCTTTCTCCGCTCGCCCTTCTTCCACAAATACCCTGCTTTAATAACGCTCTCGTCTGCAGAACCCTTCGGGCCGTGCCGCGGCTCGGCGGTCTTCCACCCCCCTCTTCCTCATCTGCATCCTCGTCCTCCGAGTCTTCCCCCCCGCTCCCAGACCCGCGCTCAGCGATCGAAGACAAAAGCGGCTGCACTGATGGTGCTGCGTACGCGCCGCCACCACCGCCCGACGTGAGCGTGTCGGGCAAGAGAATCGAGTCAGAATCAGATTCCGTCCCAGAAACAGCTGGTTGCGGGACGTGGCCGGGCTAGATAGATTTACAAGCAATAGTCAGACATCCAATACATATCCACACTAGGAGCGAAAGACAGACTCTGGGGGACTTGCCGGCCATAGAATGGACAGATAGTTTCCTCTGTATTTCCTGGGGCGATGGTGGGGGGACGATGGAGGACATGGCTGGCCTCAACTGCGCTTGAGACGGGGTATAGGCAAGACAGACGGCTAGTTGAGGCCACTGACAAATACTGCGCCACAACCCGAACAAAATACTGCTTCCCGTTTAGGCAACTGCTCCCTCTTGACAATTGACAAGGCAAATCCTATTCAATGTGCATTCCCTTCAAATCCTTGACGGGTCCTATTTTTTTCTTCTTTCTCTGAGAATCTCTCATTTTTTTCGCTTTCGAGTCGGATATCGGAGACTCCCAGGCGGCCAGGCCTAGATCTTTCGTCTCTTCTTCGATGATTGATTGTGAGCCACGCGGGCAAGGCTTCAGCGTGCTCACCAAATATCGAACGACGCGAGTCTGACATCCTAAATGGCTCTCGTAGACCGTCCATCTTTTTTCTGATACAGCATAATGGTGCTACACGCGGATGAAAATACCAGTAAAGCCTCCGTCGGTGTAATCCGAGTCGCGGGACTCGCCATGATAGATTAAGCTCCTAAGCTGATGTCTTCTCCCGCTCTACTGTTCTACGCAGACACTTACTCGGGGAATGGACATGGAAGGGGTGTTCAGCTGAGGCATGCAATGACCACGCCTCCATGGGTATCGGGCGCCTAATTCAGAAGCGCCAGGAAATGGGCGCATAAAATTTCTAGACTTAAAATGACTAAATATTATTGTTATGGACTCGCACCGCGCCTCCGTACCCCCGCGGTGGGGTGAGGCTCTACAGCCTGCAGCGTCCCAACTGGGCTGTCTGCCTGCAACCACAGTGGTGACAAGATAGGGGCACTGATTACCTATTTGGGAAATCGATCAAGTCTTGCAACCGAACCACCATGTCCAAATCCAAGTTCGAGAAAGCCGTAGAAATCGTGCAAAATCTGCCCAAGGGTGCTTTTTATCCGCATAATCCGCACACATCTAGCTGACCGGATGGCCTAGATGGCCCCGTCAAGCCGTCCCAGGACGACCAGTTGTTCGTGAGTGCCACCCGCCGTTGAACGGGAATGAAAACCGCGTTTTGACTTTACGTGCCGCGATTTTCACAGTTTTACTCATACTACAAGCAAGGTAGGAGGCGTTTGTGCTGCGCCGGATGAGCGGTGCTGATGCTGCGTTAAGCCACGGTCGGGGATGTCAACACGGCGCGTCCTGGGATGCTCGATTTCGTCGGTAAAGCCAAGTGGTGCGTGCGATTGTTCATCGGTTTGTCGCATGTCGTGAACTGTGTCCAGGGATGCGTGGAAAGGCGTGGAAGGCACGTCCAAGGAAGAGTGCTACAACAAATACGTCGAGAAGCTTTTGGCGGTGCGTCTTCAACCAGGTCGTGTATACAGCATTAATTTTCTGATCGCGGACCATCGACAGCTCCTCGAGAAGGGAGGTGACGAGGCGCACGTCGCAGAAATCAATGCAGCCTGAACGATGCCAATCGAATCGAAAGTGTGTACGGTATCCAGTGTTAATGTAAACCACGTCTTGTCCGCGATCCGGGCCCCTCGTGTGCCAACGTTCGCAACAAAGATAGGTATTTGTTCTCTTCCATGAACGCGTGTTTCGCTGTTGATGGGAACGCGCGACCCATTAACATCGATGGTGCTGTAGAGACTGCTGTGCTTAACGCCCGGGCGCTTGCGGTAATGCGGCGCTTACAATCACTTGACTTGCGCTTATTGATGGCTTCTCCCGCCTTTTTTGATGGAGGCCCCCGAGCACCCCGCGCCGCGGCCAGAGCCCTGGAATCAATTGTTTTACGCACCAACAGGCTTCGCCCCGAACATCCCTTGACTATTTCTGACAACTATTTCTGACAGCGACAGCGACCGTATCAGCCTATCCATTATTTTTATTTTTCGCAAATGGTTTCAATTGGTCCAATTCAGCTAGCATGTGGGGTACACACGCGACGGTCCACTTATGCCTCCGACTTTGAGACCTTGCATCAAGATATGCCTCATAGGCCGTCGCGATGTTTGGGATGAGTCGTCGCGACCTTCACCAAGTAAATCCCGCCTCAACAAAATATTCGGAAAACCTGCGGAAGCAATCTCCGAATTGTTCTCTTCTTTTTTGTTTTGACAGCGATTCGCGAGTCAATCGACGTCCAATTAGCCCAAAGTGGAAGAGAAAGGAACGGATATCCCGTTTTCCGCGGGATATCCTTATGCATTTGTCGGCCCCCATCGGCTACTAGTGGCCACAACAGCTCAACTCCCTGAACCTGGAGGCTGGAGCTGTTTAGTTCCGGACCATCGCTTTAATATACAGTAAATTCAAAAAAAAAAATGGGGTGAGACCTTGCCGACTCCAAGCCGCATAACGTGGTCCCCCCGATGAGTTACGCAGCGTCAGGAGACCTTGCCCCGCAGCTGCTGTTCTACTTCTACGGGGATCGGTCTGCGTCGGAGAACAGAGAATTAAGGTTATGGCGAGTTGTCCCGATATGGATTACGCGGGGGCGTGCCAAGCCAACGGAACCAAAATATTGACACCTAGGGCGCTTGATGCGCCCTCAAATACCAAGGTCTAAATATGACTGACCCTTTCCCCCTCTCCTAGGACGCAACGAATATATTTCCGTCGTTTTCGCCCTCGGAAGTTTCCCCCCCCCTTTGGCCCATGGCCACCCGACCTGGCATGGAGACATCTGTCACGATCTACGCTCCCAACCGAGTATTGGCGACCACTGGCCCCCGGTCGGGTACACCGGATCCTACTTTTATATTTAAGATTCATTCCCCAACCCGCGTACGTACTTACTTGCTACGCAGCATGCGTGCGTCTGGCAGCGTTGGCAACGAAATAGAAAACCGACTAAAATTTTTGCTGCTCCCAGTTTCCAGGAACCACAAAATGGGATTCATGATCGGATACAACCGAGCTTCGGGAGTGTTTGACTTGTTTTACAGGCTTAACGCAAGGCTAACGTTGGTGCGAACGTCCGGGATTTTCGTGTGGGAAGTTATTCACGTCATGGCCTCCGTATCTCATTTCCGACGATCTTCACGAATCAGGAACAGTCTGAGAATTCTGAGAAGCCAAATGCCAAACGTAGATGATCATTTGGATCGAATCCATAGACATACCATCATGGTCGTCAAGGTCCACACCTCTTCGTCCTGGGTGGAGTTTAAACGGCTCTGTCATCTCAACCGTTTCCAAAAAAAAAACGTGGTGGGCTGGGCTAGTAACCTTGTTCTCCTTTGAGGACTGTCACGGAGAACGTGTCCGGTTAATGTCCTCTCAGTCCCCTCCATTTTCTATCCAATATGATCGCCGTGATATGATATATACGTTGATGTACACTTGGAGGCGCATGCAGTAAGATGCAGTACCCATCGAGATATCAAAATCAAATTTTGATCTCGATATTAATCCTTGGGCAGTGGGCAGACACACTCTGCGGTGCAATCGCCAAAGCAATTTGTTTAATTACGCCTCCAGGCTGCGTACGTATATCTTGTCTGCATGACAACAATTAGATCATTTTCTCTCCATCTAATTATGATATGCAAAATTTGTTTGAAGCTTATTTTATAAAAAGCACCCGACCACTGAAAAAATGAACGAACTGCTTCAGTGGAAGATCCGGTAGACCCTAGAACACTTTTCTCGAAGAATACACAGCCAGAGTGAATTGGAAATTTACACAAGTACCTCCTTGATGGGTGGACCTCATGAATAGGCTGTACACAAATTCGTCCATCGAAAGTTCGAACCGCACAGCCGAGCCCGCCACTTCCAAAGATTTTTTCGAGGCTGGCCGTCGACGAGCCATTGGAGATACAGACTCACCGACGTCGGAGACTAACACAGGTATCAGGCTGACGCATAGTCTAGTAGATAGAGCACTATGGAAACAGTTTTTGATCGTAAGTAGCGATTCCTATACAGCAATTTTTGCTCGATAGAGTCCGTCTGAAAACAACGGGCATTAAGTCCATATCAAAGCCCAGGGAAAAAAACGTGAACGTGGGGGGGTCGTAAAAGGATCATAAAATAGATTGTAGATTGCAAGTAGGATGGAATAGGATAGATGATAATGGGACCACGCCGAGCACTTGGACAAAGTCGAAGAAGTCGAAGAAGAAGCGAAGACAGGTCGGGGGCGTCGGCGAGCGATGCCTCCGATGGCGTTGGCAGATCCAGAGCCAAAAAGGCAACCAGGGATCGGCGGGGAAAGCAGGAGGGGAGTGGAGTATTAGACGGGTGAAGTCGATAGCTGTAAAATGGACAAGACATGCAATGCGACAGACACGGAGCGAATCAAGGACCGACAACGAACAACGGGTTGGAGGAAGAGGGGAGTAGCTCATGCATCCCCACTTCCCTCTCCCAGCGCCATGGTCCGGATTGGCGACGAAAAGACTGGGCCGAGCGACGAGCCCGTAGTTTACGCCGTGTGTATTTTTTCGTGGTGTCCGTTCTTCGCGCTGCTTGGTGTTTGTCGGAGGAGGGGGTGGAGTGACGTCCTGAGACATGCGCCGCTCGTACGCCTTTATCCGATCTGAAACACCACCCGACGACCCCGACGAGGCCGTCGAAAGCGCCGGCCGCGACCCAGAGGGCGTCGGAGGAGGCGACAGTTCACGAGGCGGACTCGTCGGCAGCCCGAAAGCAGAGGCGGGGACCATCTCCACAGGCGAGGTGTATATTCCCTCCTCGCCATTGTCAGATGGCTGCCAACTCCGTCGCTGCGCATGCCCCTCGTCGACGCTCCCACCATGAGTCGTCACCTTCCCCGTGTGCTGGTGCTCCCAGTCTGTCGATTTTCTCGCAGCATTACATCGATATTACCGCCCATCCGCTCAATCGCGGCAGAGTCCGCCGTCTGGATGGACGACATCGACTTGCCGTGCGTCGCACCCCGTCCGTAGACTGGCCTGCGCGCGCGCTGGTGTCAGAGCCGTCCGAGCGCTCGCGCAAAACGCTCGACGTCTCCTCCTTTACGAAACCCAGCCGTTGCGGCAGGGGGGTGGGATCACGGAAGTCAGGCACGGCGACATTTACATTATCGCACTCCCGCGGCTCGATTTCCGGTCGAGCAGGCTCTTATTGGCAAATCGAGCCCACCATGTGTCGCTACGCCGGATCGGTTGATCGGGAGCCTGGGGTTTCATGTCCAGAATGCTGGACGCGCGAGGTTGTGGTCGTGGGGTAAGGGATGACAAACCGGGGGACGCTGCGGGAGAAGCGCCGACAGGGAGCGCCGGAGAACCCTGATGGGAGTTGGACGTGAAACCAAAGGACGAGCGTGACATTGTGCTGAAGGGACTGAGAGCTGGGTGATCGTGCGAGGATCCAGAGTGCGAAGCCGAGGCGCCAGAGGAGGATAACCGCGAAATTTCGGTGACGGGGCTGAGGGGTCCAGCGCGCGAATAACCGTGGTTCAGCGTATTGAGGAGAAGCGCGCCTGGCCCAGCGACATCTTGTTCAGATATCGGATCAGCGAAGGGATCGATATAATTACTCCCCACGCTGTTACGCTCGCATAACTCGCCTGTCGGTGGCCCTTGGGTCTTGTTGCAGAGGCTGCAAGAAGACCAGCACCACCAGCCGCAGCAGCGTCGCGCAGGTACATATCATCGCGGAATGGATCTTTCTCCGATGGACCTTGACCGTGTCCAAGAAGCGATCCTGCACGGCTTGGGAAGCTCATGCCACTCGCCGCGCTACCTTCCCGCTTGGGCTTAGGCCTGAATACACTCATCAGACTCCACGTACTCCCACCGCTTCCTTGCCGCAGGCGCCCAAGCCTGCTGGAATGGCCGTCGGTCTCATCATACCATCCGAATTCCTGGGCGTCTTCGTCCGCAAGCATGTCGCGCCGCTGTTTCGCGTCTCTCTCCCTTGCAGCCACACCGGTGCCCAAAACCCCGGCTATACCCAAAGCGCCGGCGGCCCAGGCGCCGACCGAGGTCAAAGTCGTGCCCACGGTCTCGACGGCGCCGCCAAGCAGGCTTTTCTCGGCGGGCGGGGCGTCGAACATCTGCGCAGCTGACGGCGTACCTCCAGCACCGCCTTCTTCGTCGTTGAGGGGAGAGAAGACGCCGCCGACACCGCCCTCCGCCCATCGGTGTTGCTGCTGCTTGTGCATATACCAAAAGCCGCCCACGCCCATGCCGACGAGTGCGAGAACGCCGAGCACAGTCCCGACTGCGATCGCCGTCGTTTTGCCGGTGGTGCTTTGAGGTTTCTTATCGCCGTTACCGCCGCCGCCGTTATTCCCGCCCCCGCCGCTGCTGTTATCGCCACCGCCGCCGGTCGACGTAGGGTGGATCGAGCCAGTAAGGGTGCCGGAAAGAGTGTGGGTCCCCCCGACGCCAGTGTCGGTCGCAGAAGCGACTGGAATTGTGGGCGAGACGGTGCTCGTGGGGGCGGCGGCGTGAACGACGGTTGGAACGTCTGTGAGGTAGGGTCATAGATGGATAATGTGGCATTAGCCGGGGCATTTGCGGCGTAGCCTTAAGTATAAATTAGACCGATCCGCTGATAAAGGGAATATAACCCACCAAACCCGAAAATGACTTGGCCTCCGTATGAAGCTGCGAAGTGATCCTTCCGCTGGCCCAGTTGCTCAAGAATCGGTACACTAGTCCAGGTTGTGGACGAGATATTGTATATCCATCCATCGCTGTACGTCTCTTGGAAATCCCCGGAACAGCCACCGTGAATGAGAATGGTGTTGTCGTCCAGCAGGACGTAGGCAAAGCCGCGACGACTAGGAGGTACATCGGAGAGGACACGTTCTGTGAGGACCACGTATATGAAGAGGTGTCGAATATCCATATCGTGGAGAACGGAAGGAGGCCGTTAACTCCAAGTCCACCAAATATAAGAATTTGACCATTCGGCAGAATGACGGCGGCGTGGCCGGTCAGCGCAGGAGGGGCATTATTATCCGTAGGCAGCAAGGTGAAGGTGACGGCGTTGGGATCGAAAACATAATGGTCCGAGAGCGCCGCGATCGAACCATCGGCCATTTGGCCTCCAAAAATGTACACCTCTCCGGTGATAGCGCTAACGGCGGCGTGGTACATGCGGCGCACAGGTTCATTAGCCCAGCCCGATAGTTCATTTATGAACCGGGGTACTAGACGGTTGTATACATCCAATAGGCAAGCCGAGTCGGGCTGAGTCGATAATGCCACACTCGGTGAGGGCATGCCGCCGAATACAGCAGCACGGAAGAGTTGTACGCAGAGAGTGTGTGCCATGCTACAGCAGGGCCCTGCGAATTGCTGGCGTTCGTATGATCGCTAATTAGCTGCCAGGGAGGCGAATCAACGGAAAGGGAAATCCGAGCGGGAGGAAAAGCAGATCCTCTTGGGCCAAGGCGGAGGAATAAGTCTGGGATAGGTCAGAGCCTTGTTTGCCGCCTTGAATGAAGAGGGAGGAGATATGAGGAAGTTGCTTGGCCCCATCTACTGACATTGAGCAGGGAGTTAAGCGAGATGCGTATAAACTCACCTTGGACCCGGGAGTGTAGGAGTGTGCTGCTGAGATGAGCAGCGCAATGTAGAATAATAAGGTCATGGTTTGTCGTAAGTGTGTGTGTTTCGGAGACTTTATTTCATGGATTTGTTCGTGGAGGAGATTTATCGTGACGTCTTCAGTGAGCAGGTTAGAGGCGCAGTCGGCTAAGTCCTTGTGGTCATGTGAGTGGAGCACCGCCAATACCAAAGATTTCAAGAAAAGCTCGAGGTAATTAGTCTCGAGAAAATAGCACGGTGCGCAGCAGTAGCTTTCAGCTGACTCTAGAATGGCAGAACGACAGAGGCGCTGAAAGTGCGGTTTAGCCGAAGTCAACCAAGCGAAGCACAAGCTATTGACCTCAAATCAAATACACATCAACAGTCCTCCTTCATGGCGACGATTCTCCCCATTTTCTTTATTCTGGCCATGTGGCCGCTCTGATGACTTGTGCCGCACTCTTTACGCCCAAGGGCCCCCAACAAGTGTTAGTTTCCTTCTCCAGGCCTCATTCATGCCAATAAGCAACCGACAGGGTCTACCGAACCGCCATAATGCTTACGCTCGCGGCCTGCTATCTGATGTGGATGGTCACGTATCTCGCCCAGCTGCACCCCTTGCTTGGTATATCTTTGCGCTGTTCGGTCTGCGTCCTGCGTTGACACGATATCCGCAGCACCACAATTGTCGGTCAGAAGCGAGTGATGCATGGTGTGAATGTGGTTGGAGAGCTTTACCTTACGGACTATATCAGGTACGCACGCCTTCCATGTTATTGCATCCTCCGCTGAACTGTACCAGAACGGGTGTTGTACTTAATTGTTGAATGCATTCAAATCGCACCTACGTTGAGGATTAATCACTAAGCGCTGGTATGGTAAACAGGAGGTTTGCGCAAGAACGCGCGAAGCAAATGCACATTAAACCTTCCTACCAAACCCTTCAAGTCAACTCCGCAGCCAAGCCAAGCCATACTCGCCATTCATCTCTCCATCCTTCGAGCATCCGCCCTATTACTTTTGGACTAAATCCTCGTCCACTTGTCTACGGCTTCTAATCAAGCTTCACCCTAACTCACTACTCGTTCGGACCGCAGCCTGTGGAGTACTCAGTGCGCGACTACGACTCTCATTTGCGCTGCCAGCATACATTAAGAACCAGTACGGCGGTTCAGCTCGCTGAGGGATGCATTCCACTGCATTGAATAACGTACAAACAGGATTCCACCGCTCCAAGCGCCGAGCATTGATTACATACATGGTCCAAAACCGTGTCTCGACCTAGCACCCGTCGACTCGATGTCAATCCTGAGATTCCCTTCTAATCCAAACCGTCAGAAACCATTCCCCCACAAACGCCGGACGCAGAACTCACGAAGCTGAAAGCGGCCCGAGCGGTGGTGGCGATATCGAGCGCGTTCGTCCCGCTCGCCTCGCAGGCTTCCGTCGTTGGGGATCGTACCCCGAATGCGCTTCATGGGTTTATTATTTTAGTATCGAGCCAGGGGGGGCGAAGAGGAATAACGACGCGAGTTTGCAGTAGTTCGCTATTAAATAAGCGCATTCAGATAATGATAATGATGGTGAAAGAGGGAAGAAATTACCGGGATGGGTAGCGGGCAGCTACGTAGACTTAAACTGTAAACAATGGAGAGAGATGGTTACCGTCCATATTTTACTGCAGCGGCGCGGGTGGGAGTCGCATCAAAGATGGAACTGCACCACAATCGAACCATTCTTAGTTCTTGCTCGGTGCGCGACTACACTCTCATTTGCGCTCACAGCAGTACTCGTTCAAGAACCAGTACGGCAGAGTTCACGCTTTGAGGGCATGCATTCCCACTGGCATTGAGTACAGGCACAAACATGATTGTCAAAGAGCCTTAGATTACATGGTCCAAACCCCGACCTAGCAGCCCGTCGACTCGATGTCAATCCTAAGATTCCCTTTCTAATTCAAATCGTCAGAAATTATTCCGCCCACAACGCCGGGGAGGGACAAGCAGACTCACGAAGCTAGAAAGCGAGCCCCGAGCGGTGGTCGCGATATCGAGCGCGTTCGTCCCGCTCGCCTCGCAGGCTTCGTCGTTGGGGATCGTGCCCCCGAATGCGCTTTATGGTTCATGTATTTTAGTACGCCGCCCGGGAGGAGCAGAAGAGGAATAACGGACGGGATTTTGCAGTAGTTCGCTAAATTAAGCGCGTTCCAATAAATAATAATGATGATGAGAAAGGGAAGAAGTTACCGGGATGGGTAGCGGGGCAGCTGCGGTCGTGGGTCAGATAATTTAAACTGTAGACAACGGAGAGATGGTTACGCGTCGATGATTTTGACCTGCAGGCGCGGGTTGAGTTCCCTAGGGGCAATAATAGAGAGAGCGTACCTTGATAGTAGCACCGCTGCAGGCACCACTGGTCTCGCCGTCCAGGGACCCAGTGCCTTGGATATACTGTAAACCACGGCGCCGGAACGCAGAAATAAACAAACTCACATTTGACATTAAAGCAAGTACCGCAAACCTGCTCGCCGCTGTTTGGGGTGGGGATGAGCTGCTTGAATATTCGGGGTCGAATATTACGCACGGCAAGAAGCTTTTAATGGGTTAGTGAGTTAGTTATACGGGTGTGAATGCGGGAGGTACGAACGACCAACGCAGTTGACGCACGCTCCGCGCCGTTGCTGGGAGAGAAATAATATGTTGAACGGAGGATGATGGTGTTGATTTTAGACGTCTACCAGTTGGCGGCGTTCATCGAACCAGTGCAGCGCGCACCAGTCCAAAGCGGAGAGAGGTCTGCCATGGCGGCAGAGAAGATCCGTTACCCTGACTATTCACGGGAGAGAATCCCGAACATGCAACGCCGGATTGAGTGGTGTAGTCGTTGAAGGTTGTTACGCCCGCGACGGCATGGACGCCCGACAAAGAGCTAAGGAAGGTGATGCCCAGGAACACGGAGGAGAGGAGGTTGAGCATTTCGATGAGATGGGGGTAATTTTAAGTTGGAGACTTTGGGAGGGCCATTTATACTTGAAATTCCTGCCCTTCCGGCGGCCGTGGCGAGGTCGGGTTTACTCCAAATCACAGGGCGTTTGATTGTAATATCCCGCAGAGTCAAGTATTTTCCAGTTGGCAGAAAGGTTGCTGGAGAACTACAGTCACGCGGCGGCAGGAGGTATTCGTGGGTGCGGCTGCAGCTGGTTTGCCTTTGATTGTAATGTTCCGCAGAGCAAGTATTTCCAGATAGCGGAGAGGTTGCTACAGAACTACAGTCACGCGGGGGCGGAGGTTTTCACTGGGTTCGGCTGCAGTCGGTTCGCGAAATTTCTTGCTACTTCAAGTACCGGACGTATACATTATTCGTAGTTTCGCCGAGACGAGCGAAAACAGTCGCCAAAACAGGCAAGTACTGATCAGGACGCTTTGCCTGGTTCAAGTAACTGTGCAATTCTTTAGGCCACGGCTGTTTCTTAACCGAGTCGGAACATACCTACCTACCTACCTAGTTACCTGAAAACAGATTCGAATTCGCAAGGGTACGTCACATGTGTTGGAGTCAGCGGATAATAAACAATTCTTGTATTTGTGGTTGATTTTCGACGGTTTCCAACGTTGCGAATCGTGCTGCAGCCAACGTCTCCTTGAGGGAGACCCATAATTTAGGTTTCCGTTCGAATAGGGGGTGAATTTGGTCGACAACAACGATCGATCTTAGGGTGGGAGAACGTAAATTGGGTAGCAAGTCGGTGAGAAGGACCTGCAATTTAGAGGCGCCTTCAACAACGAAATGAAAAGATACAAGGCCGGTGGAGTGGCACAGTCACCTGGATTGCTTAGGGTTAGCATTGCACGCGCCAAACTGACGTAGAGGGCACATATTCTGATTTTTCTCGGAAGGCGGCCTCAGGGAGAGGTCACGGTGGTGAAGACTGATTTAGAGGGCATACATTCTGATTTTCTCGGAAGGTGGGTCACGGTGGTGAAGTGCGCCTCTAAGATATATCAAGTAATTTCCGAGAGGTGATTCCATGAGTAGCCATATGGTGGTCCAGGGCGAGGAGCAGACGGAAAAAGCTGTCGGAATCGCCGAAACGATGCGTATCGCCGATGGAGAGGACCACAGTGTGCAGCTCCTTTGGAAACTGAGACGTTGAAGGGAAGAGGAAACCAGGTAGATAGGAAAATGTCTGCCAAAACAGCTAGGCTTCGGTCAGGGACAGAATCAAGCGTTGTACTCGATTTAATGACTTGATTCCCTCCTAGTTATGAACTAGGTTGCCATCTTTATGAAAGACGAGAGCACGGATGAATTGGGTGGATGGGCACGATGGAAGTTCGTGCAAATGGCATAGAATGATAGTCCAAAGGTATGTTTGTACCGGAAGCATCCACGGTCGTTTAACAAGCGAGCTAAAGACGGATTCTCGTAGGATCGTCCGCTGCAAAGGATTATCGCCCCCCTGAAGAGCAGATATGACGGTTCGTTTGTACAAAAATGATTTTGCACGCGTGTGAGTTTGCGCGCACGACTTTTCGGCGGTAAATGGGCGGTGGTTTGAGCCGCGAGTGAATAAAATGCGACGAGGAGGTCGTTAATAAGGTGAGTGGATAATTACGGTAATCCTAATGCGGTGACCTAACCTCAGAGACCTCAGGATGACCAGTCCATATCTATTCTAAGTTACTTATAGGAAGATATACCAATAAATTCAGTCTAAAGTCAAAGGTTCATCTCCAAGGCCCTGGTCAAGAACGTAGCGCCATCATACTCCGCGCCCTGGCCGCTAGCTGGTGACGAACGTCTGCTTCCCTTCAGATGCTTTCCGTGCTGGAGCATGGCTTTAACATGCGTAGAACCTGGTGTACTTCCCAGGCAACTCTAACTTGGAACTTTACTTCTCGTTCAGTATATCCGCCAGCATCGAGTTTTCGGGATCATCTCGATAGTACGGTCCGTTCAGCATCCTGGCTCTAGAGGAGGATAGCGGTAAATATCAGTTGCGTGTTTTCGCATCTTGTATCCCATTTCTCCCTGCGGAAAACGGGCGCGATTGCGACTCAGGTACGGGTAATAACTTGTTGACACGTCCGAGCATACGATAAAGTCACAGCTTATTCTAACGATTATAGGACTGGACGTCCTCCTCCACGGACCTGGTCACAAAGGTGTTTCCGTAATATGTGTACCCTTGTCGCTGCCTGGTGATGAAGCCCGACTGCCCTTCAAATGTTTTCCATGCTCGAGCATGGCTTTGATGACCTTGAGCATTTGGTTTTCAAGTTCCTCCACGACGGACAGAGGGAGTGACTCGGGCGGGACCCATGCGCAGAAAGTGCTATGTTTGCCCGGTAGCTCAAACTTTAAATGCTGTTTCTCGTTCAGTACGTCCGCCAGCATTTTGCATAGTGGACAGCATTTTTTTGCGACGCCGATTGGGATATGAGATGGGAAATCCTGGAATGATTGAGGACGCTGCATGTAAATCCTTAATCAAGCTTACGGGTAGATTTTCTATTGCCGGTGTTGAAAGATCTTCGTCCTGCGAGGTGTACGAGGCCATGAGAGCTGCCTCGCAGTGGCATTCACCCTCGCTGCTCCCCAGTGCTTGCTTATTGGCTGGTTTCTTGTTGGATACCATATTTTCTCGCGCAACGAAGAGATGGCTTTCGCGCGGAGGTCGGGTCCCATTTCCCCGTCTGCCCATCTATTCACGAGGTTTCGATGGACTTTCTCAAGGGGTACACGGGAAGATCGCGGATCGATATGGTAATGTCCAGAGTCGACCGGGCAATGGGGCTGCCGAGAAGAGCATTCGGCCCTGTCGTCACGCGCACAGCGACGACGGCTCGGCAGAAGAGGCGTGTTTCGTGTGTTGTCGTAGCTATCCGATGATATTAGGCTACAGATGAAGTTTGATGTAGAACCACTTACGACTGTTAAATTCATCCTCCATATCCTCATCCGTCCGCGTCCGCATCCGCTTCGTCGTTGCTGCAGTGGCTCAGCAAGCATACAAGAATAGCATAAATCAGGTAACTGTTACCTGCGGTCGTCTTCAGTGATAAACGCCGTGAACCCAAATGCTGCTTCAGACTCTGAAGCGCCCAGAAAGCTGAAGGTAGACGAAGATGAGGTTCGACAAGGCCGCCGAATACCCCGCTGCACTGGGTATATTGCCTTGCTGAACAGCACGGCGGAGGAGTCCTATTATTTGCCCAATGCCGCTCCACCAGAGGGGATGTTGGTGGTGTTCATCATGTACGTCCTGTTCGCATGGGGTACAAGTCCGATGCCGCCCAGGACTGTTCCTTGTGGTCTTGTCCTTAATGACGAACGTGCTGTCGTCGACCTTTCGGTCGAAGTCGGAGTCCAATTCCGTAGACTTTTGAGATCGCCGTAGGTTGAGACGAATCTTCCGAGTCTTGACTTGAGGTTTGCAAGGCAACTTGACATAAAATGACAAAAAACGGCCGCCTGGATTTCAGCCGCTTTCTCCGGCTCCGCTTTTATCCGCACCGCAGCGGCGCGT
This sequence comes from Mycena leptocephala, assembly GCA_029378395.1. Classification (NCBI taxonomy): domain Eukaryota; kingdom Fungi; phylum Basidiomycota; class Agaricomycetes; order Agaricales; family Mycenaceae; genus Mycena; species Mycena leptocephala. The sequence goes on from JARJLF010002179.1 coordinate 44,854, forward strand.
AGTAGCGAAAGGCTACTGTGGACGAATTCCGCGAAAGTGGAGGGAGTAGGCTGTGGTAGGGCAGTCCTATTTGAGGAGTAGTGGGTCACTAGGGACAAACTATAACACGAGGAAAGAACTAGTAAAATGTATGTCGTCGGTCAATTAAAGATGATACGTACAGGTGATTGAGGCCACTGGGATCCAAATGCACAGGAGGAATAACGATTTCATCCGTGGTACCGGTGGGATTCCGAAATTCCGAATTACGAGTTATTATAATGTGATGCTGTTCTTCCGCAGGGCCATTTTGCTGTGGGCAGCCTCGCCGGCGGAATGTGTAGCTGCAGCATGTATAGAATAGTTGCTTGTTAAGGGAAGGGTGTCGGGTGTGAGGGATACAGATGGCTGGAACACGGACAGGGGACGTTCATTTGCCGATGCTTGGGGCTTTGATACTAGTTCATCGACGGTTTCCGATTCCGATACTGTAGGGCCGACGACCGAAAGGGAATTTGAGGGAGAGACTTGGGGGCTAAGCGAGACTTTTTCTTTGCCAAACCTTGAAATTACGGAGACGGCAACGTCGCCGTTGTAAAGGTTGCTCCCTACGGCAGCGACAACCTTGGTCGTTCCCTTCTTCGTCCCGCGGCTGAGCGAGGTCGACAGATGATTGAGCATCCGGACTTCGATGCTACCGTCGCCGGACGCCATCGGGGTTTAAAGGTGTCTCCTCCCATTCCTTTTTCGAGCCTGAAGGAAATTGGCGACCGCTGACAGAAAATAGACACTTTCGCGAGGTTGAGCCATGTGCGTTGTGGATGAGAGAGCGAACAAAGTATGAATTAAAATCCGAACTGAACCCGATTGAGCACCCCTATTAGAGCTGTCAACTTGAATTGGAGAAGAAAAGCTATTTGTCAATGTTAGTTGTTGCTCTCTTCGCTTCTCTCATTGCGCCCTAGAGCAGTCTGCCGCTGCGCTCTGTCGCGCGGGGCAACTCGTGGTACATGAGTAACGTCTATCATGTCCCTCGCGTCGCTCAGCGAATACCTGTCCTGCTCGTATGCCTCGAATTACCTGTTGTAGATATATATTCCCTTCGGCAGGTGGGCCTTCTGGGATCTCTTCTATGCCAATTCACTCATCCTCAGCTTGTAGGCGTGTCGTAGTCTTTGTAGAGCGACAAGAGCGAAAATCTTGTGGATTCATGTGTTGGAGCGACAAATTCACCAAGAGGGCAAGGTCCTACCTCCGTATATGAAAAGCTTTGATCTCCTGGACTCTGGTGTACTCGAGGCTTTAGCGTGCCGGGTGGCACGGCTTGACGGGAGGTGGGAGACAGGTGTTCTCTCCCCAGTCCGCGACTGGCGTCTCTATCTTCCTCAATCTATCACCTGGCTGCGTCTCGTCGCTGGAACCTGGCTCTTTGTTGCGTCCTCGGACAATCATACCAGTAAAATCAGCTGCTGGCACTTGTCTTCGGTTTTCCTGGGATCGAAGGACCCCGTTGCAGAAGCATATCTTCCGGGCCAAGTGAAAACCGGGAAACTGGAAGTGCAGGACTCGGGCATTGTGTTGGCGCTGGGCCTCGGCGCAGAGTACGTTCATCTATCAACTTCCTCGATAATACGTCTGACGAGCTCCAGATCCCCAGCCGTCCACATTATCACTTTGCGAAAGTATTCGGGGAGCGCATGTGTCTCTGAATTGTGCCGCATCGAGGGCTCTTCTCATGTGTTGATGCTTTGTGGGAACCTTCTTGGATGTGCGTTGCGCGACGGCGCTATTCAGCCCCACATTGTAAATTGGACGGAAGATCGGATCCATGACATCCCTGGCTTGGATATCCCGGGTCGAAGGGTCGGTTCTAATTTTCCTGAGTTGTATAGTGACGTCAATGTTTAGAGCACTCCTCACCTGATGACGATCCGCAAAAACGTCCTCGTCCTTCTCCGAAAAAATGCGCTGCAGTTCTACAGTCTTCCCTCGGTTGCGGGAGACCCCGTTGTTCTCGTCAAAATTGTCGAGATTCCAACGGTCTGGGAGGCCGCCGTCTGCAACCCTATCTCCAAATCTTCGCCTGATACCTCCTGCACTTGATCGTTCTGTCTCCAGTCGGCATCGAGAGGTGTGTCATCAACTTCGACACGCTCACGGAGTTGGACGACCAGCCTGTCTGTCTCCGATTCTCTGTAGCCAAGAAACCTCAATATTCATCAAGCGATGAGCCTTGGTACAAACTTTGCGTAGGCGAAACCGGTCGACGGATCCTCTGGCTTTCGGAATCAAAAAAAGGGTTCCGTGTCGGTCCACATTTCATCTACATAAATGTTCCGCCACACCACTCTGACAGCGAAGTGCCGGTTATCGCATGGAGCAACGATGGCCCAGAGCAGCCCGCGTTGTGGGCTCTGCCCGTACTTGATGTTGACGAGGCGCTTGGTTTGACTGTCATCGGCAATTGCTTCGGCGAGCTAGCCATCTACGACCACGCTGGAAATCATCCAGAGAATTGCAGTGGCCTCGCGCTGGATTTTCCTAACCAGCCAAGCCCGATTTCTTCCAACATGCCCACCGTAAGCGTTAATTGATCACCCGCCCATTGCAGCTTAACAAACTTCATACCAGCTTCCCATATACCTCGGTTTATCTATCGAGCCGCGTAGCGTCGACTTGACGACTTTCCAATTCCATCCCTCCATGATATCGGGGTGGTCGCAGGACAATATTGACTTGGGTGAAATCTGGCACACGGACTGGGCTCCCCGTGATATACG